>JAIRCK010000069.1:0-177920 GCA_020744315.1 Curvularia eragrostidis | reverse complement strand
TCTAGAGAGACTAGAGACTTAAATATAGTTATAATTAAATAGTTATAATATTATTTTAAGAGCTATTATTAGCTAGTATAAGATTTTTAATATAATATAATAATATAGATAATATTAATTAAATTTATATTAGATAAAAGACTACTTAAAAATATATAAGAGTATATAGAATTATAAAAAATTTAGATTCTATAAGATTATCTATAGATCTTATATAGAAAAATATTAAAAATCTATCTAAGAATTACTTATAAGACTTAGTTATTTTATACTTACTAGACTTAGAGTAAATAACTAATCTACCTTGAGATTAAGTCTAACTTAAGTCTAGCTCTTATCTAGGCTTAGTTAGGCTTAGGTTAGAATTATATCCGACCTAGGTTAGGTACATGTCTGACTTAAGTCTGAATCTTGTCCGACTCTTGTCCTTTGACTAAGAGAGTTGGGCTACACTTGAGAGCGGCTGGAACGGCTCTTGCCTTTGCCAGTGAGTCAAGCCGTTATAGTACGTTATTAAGCCATTACGCGTTATAGTATTGGCGTTAGCGCGTTAGTAGGGCGTGGGTCGCTCACTTGTGAACCACGTTAATAGTTATATTATAGTAGAAATTGGTGAGGTCTTGGCAGAGTGGCAAACTCGCTATACCAGTAGACACGCTATATAGATACGTTACTTAATATATAGACGTACCAAATCTTTATATTATATTCAATTCACATTTAGATTTATAGACATTGTTTAGTCTTGTTAAGCTACTTTGAAGTATAATTAGTATGCGACGTATTATACCCTATAGATTCTATAGGATCAATAACCTGGCCATCAAGAACACCAAATAGCACATTACTACCCTTTAGATAGCTCTTTTGACCATTTACAAACCAGAATCCAATAGCAAACAGAAGCATAATACCAAATACCGCTATGGCCCAATTCATATCTGCTATCGTCGGACTTGGATCAGAAGGGAATAAGAAGAAAATTGAGGTGATAGTGCAATAAATGATGCTGACAACATTCATAGCATATCCCCATTTCCCAAGTCTGAATGATCCTGGAGGTAACTTGTCTCGACCGACCATAAGTAATACGGCGATTGGCATCGCGTATGAGACTGTTAATGCTATCGTGCTAACGCTCAATATAGCTTGCAGGACTGTGTTGGCGAACAGATACAGCAGGCCGACCAGTGAGATGATGACACCCTGAACCCACAAAGCGCGAACAGGGACGCGCCACGTCTTGTCCACGACGGCTATGTACTCGCTGAACGGAAGACCTCCATCTCTGGCGAAGCCCCAAGTGAGACGAGATGCGGTAGTCATAACGCCAACGTTCTGGCCAACACCGTTGAAGATGAAGAGGGCAAGGAGGGTAGCCCCACCAGCGAGGCCGACATTTTCGATACAAAGCTGTACGAACGGAACGTCTGAAGCCTTGACAACATCAAGATTCTGAACGCAAAACAGGCAAACCATCATGAAGATGAAACCTGTCGCTGCACCCATTGCGACTGAGAGCCATAGGATTCTTGGGCCGGTCCGGCTCGGCGAAGGAAGTTCTTCGATCATATGGATACAAGCGTCGAATGCTGTTAGCCCATACGCCGACTGCACAAGTCCCATGAACCAGACAACGCCGTTCGGCCAGTTCGTCTCGTTGAACCATGTCGCAAACACAAATTTTGCTGAGCGGTATTGCAGCTCACTTTTCACTGCGACACTAATGATGAACGTGAGCGCAAATGCTACAAATAGCAGCACAAACTGGATGCCGACAATATTGTTGAGCCAGGGTAGCAAACGGTCTTTACGTGTTGCTACAATGTTGATGATTGTCAGGAATAGCGTCAGGGCAACATAGACCACGAATTGCAACCATCCATATCCCGCCCCTGGCCAATTTTCGTCAAAAATGACTTTCATAGTGAGCATGAACTTCGTCATGAAGGCAACTTGACTCCCTGTGAGCGTCCACCACCCAAATGTATTGATCCACGCGCACATGTACGACACAAAACGGCCAGTGGGCGTAGTCCATAGGCGATGAATCCAGTATGCTTGGCCGAGGGCGGTGGGCATGCTGCTCAATAACTCGCCCAAGGAGAGAGCAATGCATAGATTGCACAAAGTGACAAGGACAAGGCCCCAAAGAATGCTGACGGGGCCGCCTGCTGTCAGACCGCTCGCGAGGTTTTGAGCGAGTGTGGACCACGTGCCAAGAACAATGAAGGCAAGTGCTAGCATAGAGATAAAGTTGAATTGTCGTGGTAGCTCTTGAATATGACCAGTCTCAGCGAGCACGGCCGCATCTTCGTCGACACTGGATAGATTTTTATGGGGCTGTCCATGGTTGGACCCAGGATGATGCATGTGTGAAGGAGAAATTGGTTGTTGGTTTCCTCGTTCCATCGAACGCTTTGGAGTAGAGAAAACAGCTTCTTTTGATCAGAGAATAATTCAGAACTGACAATGGTTTGGCTCGAGGAAGGCGACGTTAAGTATGCGCCATTCATATAAATCGCGGGGAATGCGGGGTGATTGTGAAGCTTGTGTAGGTTTCACCAAGAGGGTCACGCCTTATATCCGAGGTCTTATCAGTCTTAAAAGAGGGGAATCTGACTATATGAGTTATGCGATTACGTGTTTGGGGGAAATATATTTGTCTCTGGCATAGCACATTTGCTAGCTCAAAATCCCGGTTGGACATACCAATTAGGCCTTAGTGTAGCATCTTTGAGCCTAAGATGCAACTATCCTACAATCAGCATAGTGGTCAAATATGGTCCGTATACGCACCAATCACAAAGCATTACATCTACCGCCTCTCTATTAAAGTTATCTACTCAAAATAATTTTGGAGCATGTGTTTGGCATCTCATGCATTACATTGTCTCGATCAAACATATCAAGCTACTACACAGGATCTCACTAGAGATAACCGTTCAGCCTACGAAATTGTATCAAGTTGTTATTCACGGCGTCTTAGGTATGGCATAGAGTAGTGAGTAGGCGAGATTGGATACCCTAACCCTTGCTCGATCAACTCGTCGATACAAGCTTCAGCAAAGAATTTCTAGGCTCTAACGACATCGTGCAGTAACGATCTTTGATTGCTTTATCTCTTCTACCTGTTCGTTTTCAAAGCCTTGTTTTCAAGACCTCCTGCGTACACGTATCTTTCCTCCATGTAACGGAAGTTTCAGCCATACAGTGTCGAGTGGTTTTGGTCTGACTGCCATGTGCTCAACATCGTAGTTTAGCAGCATATGCGCGATGAACACCTTCATCTCGTTCAGTGCAAAGAACCTTCCCGGGCAGGCATGTCTACCAAAGCCAAACCCTAGAAACGCGTCGTCAAGGGTAGCGGTTGACTTCGCTTTGCGCTCACCCTCGCTTTGTTTACCAGCTTCAAGATCCTCTTTCGTCGTGAAACTGTCGATAATGTTGCTGACATTCTTCGGATCTGCAAATCGAAAGGGATTGAAACTGCGCGCCTGAGGGTATATCTGCTCGTCGTAATGTATTGGCTCCATCGGGACTGCAATCATGGTGCCTTGGGGTACATGGACATTTGAAACAGGAAGACGGATGCCTTCGGGATGCACGACCTGCATGTCTTCAGTGATTGTTCCGTCATTTGAAAGAGTAGACTTACCGTTCTTGGGAGGCCACATATGGCAAAGGGGTTCAAGCGCATTGACTCCCGAATCATTGAGTCAATAAGCTTCAGGTCGCGCACTGCATCACGTGTCCATACGCCACCTGCCTTTGCAAGCACGGCACTGGCTTCGTCGCGAAGAGCATCTACATATCCCAGAGACGGATCCGAACTGAAAAGATCTAGGATCACATTCTGTACAGTGAAACTTGTCGAGTGCAACGATATGTCGTTCACCAACAAAAGACGATGCGCCACTCGCTTAGGCTCCAGCTGTCCAACATCTCCTTTGGCGGCAGCAGCGTAACACTCGTCTATGAGCCACTGAAGGCCATCTTTCTGATATGGACATTAGCAGACCGATATGTAACTTGGAAGACACAAGGATAAGTCGTACCGGCGGGGTCCAGCCACACTTTGGATCGGCCTTGAACTTTGCTGTAGCATCCAGCCTTTCTTTTACAAACGGAAGACAGCCTTTCAAAGCCTTTCGTCGAAGGTACCAGCAGTTTGACCCGACCAAAAACCCAGTAATGGGTTTCAATGGCTTGGGTGACGCATTGATAAGCATGGCGCCTGCGAAAATGCTCATGGCATGGTCTCGAAGATCATTCAGGAAACCTTCATCGCGGCCTGGGGAGAAAGGATTAGCCCCTCAAAGTCTTTGTCTAGTGACTTGCAACTCACAAAGCGGTGCGCCACAGAAGGCTCCATTGCTTGCACCAGCGATCAGCTTGAGACAAGCGTCCCACACTTTTACCTCTTTCCAAGCTGTATCGCCTTTGCCTCCCCACCATCGGTCAAAACCTCTGTTGAGTTCATCGGCCATGAGTGGCGTCAGATGCTCAAGGTTTCTTGTGATCTGGTGACGCACAACATTGATTTGGAAGTCATTGTCGGCTACTTCCTTGTCCCAAACTGTCCATTTGGTTTGAATGGTCTCGCTTTGTGTCGCATGGATGTCAAGTGTAGACTCCGGAAGCGAATAAACCTTTTTGATGAGACGGGGTGGAAGAATAATCATCGCGCCTCTATCAATACTTGGCAAGATGAAGGGGTTGTTTTCGCCGGCATACTGCGATTCAAGTGTTGAGCAGGCAGTGGTCACACAAGGAGTGTAGCAGAACATACCTTGTGATAGCCTTCAAACGCCCAATCCTGCGTCTTCCGTACAGACTTCAGGGTAGCCCACACCCATGCGAGCCATCCTTTTCCGAGCCCAACAACTGGCAGCTGTTGCCAATGCTTTGATATTGGTGGCCCGAAAAACAATGCACGGATAGCATGGTAGGCAACGAAGAGGATTGACAAAGGCAAGAGGGCCTGGGTGGGCGTGATGATGAGCTCCATGGCCAGGTGGACAAAAGCTCAAAGGCTAATGGAACTGCTGGGCTCCGAAAACCTTTAAAATGCTGCAGTATTTCCGGCTGTCATACTACGGCGGTTGTGGCAGCGCATGGGATGGCGTGCAATTCTTGCTACGAGCCTTGTACACTAAGAGCCAATTCAGACGGTCGCGTCAAGCAGGCCAGGGTGCATGCAGCCAGACACGGCACAAGGCGCTGGACCAACTTGGCGTCTACACACCTACATACGGAGTATGTATATGCATCTCTTGTTCATCAGCTGGCGAATGACACCTCTGGTGGTGGGCCATACGTTGCATCATGAGCGACCTGGATTGCGGGGGACCCCGAACCCGCAAAAAACGAATACCAAAGCCGCCCAACCCTTGCAATCGCCAGCTAGGACGCGGCAAAAGCAAAACAATAGTATCACTAGTGCTAGTCTAATGGGCTCCCCAAAACGGGCGTGGAGCCGCAAGCGTGGATACGCTCATCCAGGCGTGAAGATATTCTTCCGTTATCTGAGCCGCAGGGGCGATAGCTTGCTGCATGCTGCATACTGTACATGTGTACATACAGTAGTAGGATCGTTAGTGGAAGGCCTAGGGACAACGCGCCAACCGCGCGGCTCTACACACGGCTCGGGTCGGCCGACGGCCGCTTCTGGAACGCCGTGGGGTCTCCCACGATGAGTTCACTCGCTTGTCCAGTTGAAGGATTCGTGGGATACCACGGTGCAGTTGAGCCGAGCGCGGTTTGAGGGTCGTGGACAAAGCATACAACCACCGGCCCTCTGTCCATCCGAACACTAGTTTGCCGTGCCACACACGCGCATCTTCAGCGACACAAATCGCCCGAGCCGAAATAACGCCTAGAAATGCGGTCGAGAAAAAAAAGCTCCAACAATCAGCGTGCTGACGAGTGTCCGCCAACGGCCTGCCGTGGAGAGGAAATTGTACCATAGGTTCGACACGCAAGCAATGACCCTGTTCGTGCGCGCCGACAGCCAGGTCGCAAGCCAGGGTGGCACGCGTCGGTATGCGCCGTTAGTAGCCAACTGCGTTAATTGCCAACTTTCCCGAGACGTTAGCAAGCATACTTTAGTTTCTGGCCCACTGGTCAAAAAAACGCTCGCCTATCAGCAAGTGCCAAAATTCTGGCTGCCGCGCAATGTGCATATACCCCTAGCGAGCATGCAACCTCAGCATTCCGCTAAGAATGCGCCCCAGGCTTCCTGCATCCAAAGCATAATCTCGATCGTCGTCAAAGTGGGGTGGGCTCTGGTCGTGTCAATGGGAATTTCTGAATGGTCGGAATTAGTGGTGGCATTGTGAAATGGTCTACTAGTCTTGTCACCACGCTTGGCTCGGACCGATCCAACGACGTGGACCGACGAACCTCTGGACGGGACTGACCCCCCTTGCATACCACAGCAGCTGTGATGGGCGGGGTCGTTGACCCAGCTTCACAGCAGGATTTCCTTCCGCAGTGGGGTTTTTGGTGCATTAGTCTGCATGCAAAGCCGGCGGCTCACCGGAGCATAACATGTGTCTCTCACATGTGAGGGGAACCAGAGTGGGAGGGACACAACGTCGAGGCTCCAAGGTTTGGGAGACTCAACTTACCATGCCCGTATATCAAGATATCTTTCCCTGCATGGTGCTCTAGAAAACAACAATTGACTCACGTCTCAATTCACAGCTAAATTGGGCTTGCAACAGGCACAGGCTATCCCCGATACGAGCTGCGCATGAATGTGCCACTCGCCGGCCCAGACCAGTGGCTGAAAGCCTTTTTGTAGTCAAGGAAGAGGATGTATGCCCTCTTATGCCCATCGTGCTTTAGTCGCAGTTTAGGTACATGTACGATTCACGACCGACATTGTCCCAGGGTGCCACCATGGCCAAGGCTGCGTAAGCGCCTTTCCGCAATATACATCCGTGAGCCATTGCGGTGCCTCCTGGTAAGGACAAGAAATTGGACAGGCTTACCAGCATTACATAGACATTCTACACTATTTGCTCATGGTTCGACGTTGCAGTGCAGGATAACAAACCCGCGTTGCCCAACCTGGTTTCCATGGATTGTCGGAGCTTCTACACAAGCGGAACATTCCCCATGTGGTTGGAATCGCCTAGGCATTCACGCATGGACCCTGTGTCTAAGCAGAGCCGCGGGCCGGACTTTTCTATCCGACCAACCGTATCTTCCCAAATCCTACGCTAGCCATCGGTCCTTTGACAAGCAGGAATTACAACATACGCATCGAGGCGAGTGTCTCCATCAGTTGCATCGGCCATGACTGCTTTCTAGAGTGGCTGGCGGTGTGGATGCAATCCACTAATTATGCGCATGTACGTGTAGTCGGCGCTCCACAAGGTCGAACGGCTGGGATGCAGCTATACGAACTGACGTCGCCTTGGAAGCAACGTGGGCTGATATTCATTGTCTCAAGCTGCATGATAACGGCACGGAAAAGAGGCAATATCTCTGGTTTGCTCGGCGGACATTTTTGCAACCGGTCGCTGTGGCCGAGCGCTTTGCGTAACAGGCTTAAGACAAGAGGAGTCTGGGATGTTTGCGTCATTTGTATATCTATTAAAACATACCCCATATACCTTGCTTCCCGCAGAGGGCTCGGTCTCATTTTAAGTTTCACACTCGCAGCTACCCAAGTCTACCATGGATATGCTAGAGTTACCAGTATGGCAATTGCCTGCATTAAGTCCTTTGACTGTCAATGCCGCAAGCAGTATTTTTGGTTTCCTGTCAATTTTTCTTTGCTACAGAGCACTAGTAGCTAGGCAACTGGTGTGTTTTCAACCTTTTCTCTCTCCATTTCTCTAAGCCCAGATATTCCCCGAGTCAAACTTAACTGACCTTGTCATGTTAGCCTTCGCCATCGAGTATCTTGCAATTTGTTTTGCAGCCTTTGACTAAACGCTACCGAGCATGGGCATATCTGTTCTGGGGCCCTGAGATCATCCAAAAGGCATTTGACGAAGCAGAGGGCAAGCCATTTGAGTTGTTCGCTCCTGACAACCGCTACGTCTTTGTGTCCGACCCTCAGCAAATCAAAGAGATTGACAATGCTCCTGATACAGTTCTGTCGCTCCAGGCGGCGTCGAAGCAGGTTAGTCGAAGATGCTTTTGTGGCTGTTTATTTTAGCTAACGAAACATAGATGCTGCAGCCCATGTACACCATGTGAGTAACAGCTGGAGGCACCGCTTATGCATGATCGTTGTACCACCCGGGTTTACCTGGATAAAAGTCACATCTTATGCGGCTTACTGACACTCAACAGGCATGGCTTTAACTGGTTCAACAGGCGTGGAACTGAAGGAGTGGGATTCATCCGCGCTCTTCGCACCCTGTTGACCAACAATCTGCCAAAGATCTTGCCTGATCTTACTTGCATCATCCGCACTAGATTTCAGGAACTGCACGCTGAGCATCCAGTAATTGATGGTACTTGGGCATTCTATCATTAACAAGCTCGGGAGCAGCTGACAAAGAGGTGTAGGTAAAAAGCAGTCGGACGTTTATCATATGACTGTGAAGCTCGTTGTACTTTCCAACGCTGTATCGTTTTTCGGAAAAGATCTGGGTATGTTTCAGTAACTTCTTGGAATGGCTCCCCGTCAAACATAAGCTTACGCTAGGCAGCCAAGGATGAGCAATTCATGATTTCCGCTCTGGCATACATTGAGGAGACGTTGATATGCGCCGAGATTGTTCGTCTCCTTCCTAGCTTTCTGAGCCCGTACGTAGTCTATACCGTTCACGTTTTCCTGGATGCATTGGCTAAACAACACTCTACTTTAGCCTCGTTGGCAATATCATTGCTCGCACCCTCAAGTCTCATGCCGTCATCTTCAACAGACTCCTGCCTATCGCTCAAGAGAGATGCATTGAGCGCGACGCGGCCAAGCTGGGCCAAAAGGTTCCACAACACGTATGTTCTGCTCGATCTGAGGCCACATGAACAGGACTACGCGAAACTAATGCTATTCTCCAGGCCGACTGCATCCAATGGATCATGGAGACTTCGCCCAAGAACGCTCCGTGGACTCCCCAGCGCATTGTACACGAGCTGATGGCCATCTGGTTTGGCTCTGTTCATGCCGTCTCTACAACCGTGACATTCGCCATTCACGATCTCTGCTTGCATCCTGAATATGTTGCGCCACTTCGCGCGGAATGCGAGGCTCAATACGCTGATTTTGAGCGCACCGGAACTGGCCTTCCACTTCTCGACAGCTTCATCAAGGAGTCTGCGCGCTTGACGCCAGTCGAGTCACGTAAGTTATTGACTCATATCTATGCATGTCGTTTCGGTACGGCAACTGTGTCACTTACTGACTTGGAATGTGAAACAGAAAGCACTCGTCGCTCTGCACTACAGCCCTTCTCTCTCAATGATGGTACACACGTCAACGTTGGTGATTGGTTCTGCACGCCTGTCCGGGCAATCATGACGAACCCTATCGACTTCCCAGAGGCAAACACATTCAGTGGTTTCCGCTTTGCGAACCCGGAGCTAGTCAAGAGCCTAGAGAACGGCCATGGATCATTTGATATCTTACAAAAGAAGCCGACCAAGTTAACTGATGTTGACATGACTTTCCACGTGTGGGGAACTGGCAGAATGGCTTGGTAAGCTCTTCCCCTCATGCTCCGATGCCATTTACGCCGGACATTGCTAATGACATGCAGCCCGGGCAGATTTTATGCTTCGGCAGTCATGAAGGTCATTCTAGGCCAAGTGATCCTCAACTATGATTGTGAGCTTCTGAACCCCAATGCGAAGCGCTTGTTCACTTGGCGGTCGACTATCTTGCCAAAGCCCAGTGCTAAAGTTGTCTTTACCCCGCTTCGGGAAGAAAACTGAAATAATGGATGCATGGAGCCTGGAATCGACTGACTGGAACCTATTTTGCTCATCACGAATGGCGGATGACTGCTATTTATGAACTTTGGCCCTTACGCTTATTATGGCGTTTGCAGGGTATGACTTATGAACCGAAAGAACCCCAATTTGTTAGGAAGCGCTAAGAATCATTGTTTGTTCATGAAGAATGACGTAAACTATATTGCCGTTGCCACTTTCGGCGAATAGAAATGTGTTTTAGTGTTGAAAGATCGTATTCTATAATCGTGCGGGGTCAAGTCGTTCAGACATTGCCGTCGCATAACGTCAAATTACCGACAGATGGGAATTTGATCAAGCCAGTTAGTTGAATTAAAATTTGTGTTATCAGTGGGCATCATTACCAAACAGAATAACAAAAAAAAGGCTCCCCAGGTACCCAGCAGATGAAGATCGTAGGCCACAAAAGGCAACTATCCGGTTCCGCTCAACGTCTCGTATGCTTGAAATAGTATGCATGCTGCACATGAGTTTCGCTTTCATGCTTGGTATGAAGCCTTTTTCCTTGCCTGCATTGCTGAAGGGCTTTCACCAAAAACGGCCCTACACAGATTGGTACTGTGTTCGATGTTTCGCGTTCTCTTTAGACTTGAAAGCAGGATATCCGGAATCAGAATGTGTTCTCGCAAAAATCATGTCTGCAGCTGTTGCGTTCCTTCGGTCCCAGATGGCCCACACTTCGCCATTCCGATCCAGCAGGTTGGCTGCAGAGTTGCTCTGGCCGCGCGAGACGGACGTGGAAGAAGGCCTCCTGGGCGTGTCGAAGCCGTGTATGATAATGCCTGGTACATATTCGTCTTTTGCCACCACAGCATAGCCAGTGAAGGGGGTTATAGCGGCTGGCAAAATTCGTCTGTAGGCCGTGCGGCGGAAGGTGCGGTCAATCCTGGATACGTGAACACGAGGAATGATTTGAGGCAGCAGAAGCTGGGGTGGTTGTGGAGGTGGAGCGGCATGCTTAGATTCCTGGTTGGAATTGGTCTTTTGCAGCTGTGGAGCCAGCTGAGCAGACACTGGACTACAGACAGAGCTGGAATTCTTGCTCTGATGGTTGTGTGTGGCTGGTTTGGCCTTGCGGCCTGCGAACAGAGCTACAAACCAGTCATGCCACGACTGCGAAGAGTAATTTGATTTGCCTTGTTTTACAGCGGAGCGCGATTTGCTTGGTGTAGCAGCTTCGTCATCTTCTGGCCCAGGTATATAAAGTGGTGCCTGTATCAAAAGCGAGTCGCTAGGATCGCAGTCATCAATTGTAGGATTTGGGAAGCTGTGCAGGCTCTCTGGATGGAAAGAAGAGACCAATGTCTCTGAAATGTGAGGCTCGGCCCTAAAAGTGCGGCTTGCGTTGCGATCTTGGCTAGTGAAGGCTGGCTTCTTTGATAAACCGACCTCTTCGACTGGACCAATGTCGAGCTCGTAGATAGGATCGTCCGAATCCGTGGAAAATGTGTACACTTGTTCCAATTAGCGAATAAGCTCAGAAGACAGAGTTGATGGACAAGTGCGCTACCCCTACTAGCTTTGTCTGGGCCGTGTGCGATGTTGTTTGGTTTGGCCGACTCCACGTGGTGCTCGTCATGTCCTTGCGGAGACTGTTTGCCTAAACCCTGAAGGTGGACATGCGACTTGACTCTGTGCAACACCATGGCAGCCCCAGAAACCACGAGTAGTTGATGGAATAGTGGAATTGATGAGCGGGACAACTGATGACTAAAGGGCAGTGGTGGGGGGCAGAATCAAGGAATTGAAGAACCAAGCGTGAAGGTCAAAGTTTACACCAGCAGGCAAAGTGAAGGTGAAACCCTAGGTGCAGAGCTTTACTACGAGTGAAAGAGTACATGCGCTTTGCCGGGGCAAACGAGCGCAAGGGACCCGCGGTGGTGATGGAAGACGGTGGCAACATAGTGAAGATAAGTGTGGAAGAGAGACGTCACTGAGTGAAGAAGAGTGATGGCGGGCAGAGGAGGCAGAGGAGGCATAGGAGTGAAAAGTAAATGTTTACAAGACCGTGGTCTAGGCTGTGCGATGTACGCCTACAGCTGCATGTGCCGTTTGGTGGACGATGGAGACAGTAAGAAACAATTGCACTCGGCAAAGCTCCCATCAACGCTGCCAGGAGCGCACATGAGGGTTCAACCAGTCATGATCTGGGCCACACAGGGACGAACAAATGCTGTCTTGTGAGATTCCGGCTTTGTTCCTATCTTCTGTTCTCATGCGTTGTCGGCGCAAATGTACGTGACTAGATGTCCAAGTCAGCGGAAATGCAAACGATCCGAGGACAGAGAAGAGCCAGCTACCATTGTTTCCACGAACAAAGGCATCTCCCCAATTGCGCGTCACCTTGCCGTCGGAGACTTCCTTGCAGCGCTCCAGGGCAATGTTCATGTAGCCATCGACTGACTGGAGGTCGCCTGCAGCCATGTTAGCACGTGACATGGGCGAGGGGTGGCAGCAGAAGCACCTTTGTAGACGATGCCGGAGTTGAGCTTGACCGTCACAGGAGCCCCAATAATGTCGCTGAGGAAGCCGCTGGGGTCTCTGGAGTCGCCGGTCGTCTGGGGCGTGGGGCTTTCGCCGTTGGTGGACATGATGGCGGTGATGATGTCGTGGTGGTGGATCAAAGTTCCTCGACACCTACTCAGCCGCCATGGGCAAGCAGCAGAGCAGTGCCCACGCACGGGCCATGCTTCTTTCTCATCACGAGAAGCGTGACTGCGCGTTTGGGCATGCCCCACCCATCCGCCCGATTGCGCCTTCCCTGACGCACTTGCCGGGCAAACACAAACACAAACACGCTTCGACGCATCCATGTCGGCATCCCAGCCCAGCCCACCACCACAACCATGACCGAAGCCACCACGGGTGCGGCGCCGCCCAAGAAGCGCTCGCTCTTCAAGCGCCCCGCCTGGCAAGACGCTCCCAAGGACGAAGAGGCCGACATCTTCAGCCACTCCAACGAGTTCAGCGACATTGTTGCCGACGAGGCCAGGCGCCGCGCACAGGAAAAGAGACAGGATGAGGACAAGAAACGCGAACATGCCCGCCATGCACGCAAGCACGCAGCCCCGCGAGAGAGCAAACGTCGGCGCACGTCTGGCCATAGCGAAGAGCTCGTTGCGCCCGAAGGCGGCTCAGACGACAAGGTAGAGGACAAGCTGGCTCCGGCACACAGGGCCAGTAGCAGAGCGTACGCATAGCCTTCAGGTCGGCCCATTCCCACACTGACCAGTCTCCCCAAGACGCAGCAAAACACCCCTCTCTTCGGCCGGCTCGCTGCCACACAAGGATTCGCTCGTCATCGATCTTGACGATTCGGACAACGACAGCTTGCACCAAGCCACCCATGCGCAAGAAATGGCAGCCCGCCCATTGAGGCAGTCGCCTGTCATTATCCAAGACGACGACTCGGACGACGCCGAGGCAGAAGAAGACGACGCCATGTTTGCCGCACTGAGAGCAAGAGTACGAGCGCGCATGGCAGCAAAAGCCCAGGCCGCTGCCTCGTCCGCTCAAGGCGGCCAGGCCCCCAAAGCTCCCATCATCCAACTCCTCATAACCTCGTGCATCCCAAACACAAGTGCTCTCATGGTCAAGATTCGGGTCGACTCCTTTATCGAGAAGCCACGCAAGGCATGGTGCGCAAAACAGGGCTTTTCGCAAAAAGAGGCAGACAATGTCTTCTTCACATGGAAAGGCACACGCATATACGACAGCACGTCCGTCACACGTCTGGGCATCAAAGTCGACAACCACGGCAATGTGACCATGGAAGGCGATACCAACATCTACGATGACGTCAATCTCCCCAAGGTTCATGTGGAAGCTTGGACCGACGAGCTGTATAGAGAGCGTAAAAAAGAGGAGGCTGCGGCTATGACTGCCAAAAAGCTCGCTGCCGAAGCTCCTGTCGTGGTCAAGGAAAAAACTCCCACCCCTGAGCCTACTCCCGCCTCGACGAAACTTCGCCTCATCTTGCGTGCAAAAGGCAAGGCAGACTTTGGCCTAACAGTGAATCCAGTACGTTCAATGTCCAGTCTCTGCACGACAAGACCAGCTTACTGACGAGAGCTACAGCACACTACCATAGCTCACATTGCGAGTGCTTACAAAAGCCAACTCAACATTGACAAAAGCCAGCCAATCACGCTCATGTTTGACGGCGAACGACTCATGCCCTTGGATACAGTGGCCGACTACGAAATGGAGGACAAAGATGGCCTTGAAGTGCTCTTCAAGTGAACCTTCCTTCGCATTCGATTTGATAAGAGCAGCCTTCTTGTATTGCTTCTTTTTCCACTTGCACTAACCTATGTATCGATTCCTGATTATGAATGCAAGCGCGGCATTGGCGGCGCATTGGCGTTCGAAACCCGCTTGTCCACTGGCATTCTGATCTCTGGTCTTGTCAATATTCCCCAAAGTCCATCTTGGAGCATCCAACGTATCCCTCAGCGACTGCCGGTTGTCAATTCCGGCCATCTCCCACTGATTTGATGACTGCTTCAGATATTGGGGTTCTTTCTCCTGTTCGCTCCTCCGTCTAGGATCAACTCTTGTCCACTCAAAAAGCCAGCACCCATGACATATTCGACCATTTCCGCAAGGTCCTCTCCCCGACCAACTCGGCCAGCCGGATGCTGCTTGTGATACAATTCATCAAGATCATTGGCCCACGCCATCATCCGCAGCTTCTCGGCCGATTCTTCATGCGGCGCAACCTCCTTGTATGCCCCGTTCTGTGCATCCTTGATTTGCAAATCGCGCGCTTTGCATTCGTGCTGCACGCTCACCCATCCGGGCGAGATGGCCATGACGCGAATGCCCCAGCGCTGGCACGAAATAGACATGGCCTGGGTCAAGGCCAAGACGCCTCCTTTGCTCGCCGCATATCCTTCGCAATCTGGGTCGGATTGGTGGGCCCGGAACGAGGCAATGTTAATGATGCAACCACCCTCGTCCAGCTTATCCTCACCATGCAAGTTGAGTGGTAGCTGGTTGAACTCCTCGGTGCGCTTCAAATCCTTTCTTCGATCCACTCCTGGTGCACCTTCTTTTTGTGTATTTTTGCTCTTCATAAAAGGAATAACAGCTTGGCTCATGTAAAAGGGCGCACTTAGGTTGGTCGCAATATACGCTTCCCATTGCTCGCCTGTGGCGACATCCTCCATCGTACCATTGCCTGCGTTGAAGAAGCCTCGGGCGATGCCAGCATTGTTGATGAGAACATCTATGCGCCCGCCAAAGAATTCTGCCGCTTTGGCGACTGCACTACGGATCTCTTCTGGTTTGGTGAGGTTTGTTACAGACGAGCTAACCCGCGGAGCATAGGCGGCTAGATGTGTGTTGACAGCGTATTCGAGCTCTTCTGCATCAAAATCAATAATGAAGACACGGTGCGATGCTGGCAGCGCTAGCAAGTGTCGCGCTGTGCAGCGGCCTAAGCCTCGCGCGCCGCCGGTAATGATGATGTTCTTGCTTTTGGTGGACGGCATGCTGTGTGGTCAGTGTCGGAAAAAGCAGGATCAGGGTTAGAGATAGGGTAGTATTGTCGAAGAAGCACATGAACTTCTTATACACACCCTCTAACGCCTTCTGCAATCGTGTTCTGATGGTGGCGCGTGAGATCCGGGGTCGAGATTGTGGGAACAGTAGCGGGGACTCCCTTTCAGCCTATTCTACCAGCTCGTCCAGCCCCAAAATCGAAGCCGTCGAGCCGCGACACCCATATAGATAGAACAAGCATGTATGTGCATATGCTCGCGGGTGTAGGCGGCACTTGCATCTAGTCACTAGGCAATGCCATACACGCGTTGGAAGCAGGCCCGCGCATCCGTGGCGTCAGACGCTTGGCTTGCTCTTCTAGGCTGCTCTTCTTATCAACAAATAAAGTAGATTGACATGCCTCGGGCTGGGTACGCACTTGTGCTAAGCGACCATGTTTTCCTTTGTGCGCCTAAAAAAGCCGTCCGTCCAAACGCGGGATCCGGGAAGACGGAGCGGCTTGCGAAGGAGTCCTGCCATGTTCACAAGATGCAGGCGTGCAACGACCAAAAATATTGATATTTGTATTTTGCCTGTGTTTGGAATCGTGTCTCGCCCAATGTCCTTTCAACGTGGCTGCTCACAGCCACCTCACATCGTAGCTCTTGAATTCAAGGCCTTGAGCTCTGTTCACTTCTGCCGAGGTTAAAAACACCCGTAGCCCTTTTTGCCTATTATCTTGCTCTCTATCTATCTGTACTCTGCTATATTGTCGATAACGTATCCTCGCTCGTCTTCTCCTCTCCTCTCAACTCGACCACAGCTAGTCGTTCATTTTACGACAATGCCGCCGTCCTGTACAAAGGAACTCGGGAAGTCTACCCGGCGAGCATACATAGATTCAGGTTCGACACGTTTGTCAAAGTCTTACCACTTGACACTTCCCAGTCAGCTTTCGAAATTAATACTCTGATGCATGTAACACGGACCTTTAGGCACCATCCACTCGTGTCTCTCGCGTTTAGTTGTACAGTCACTACTTTACTTTCATAGAGTCGAATAACAGCAGCCTCGATGCAGCTCCTTTGCACGCCCACAACCATGGGAGACCCGCGACATGCATTGTGCACAATAAGCGCTAAGGTTTGTAGAGAGGTTCAAAAAGCATTTATGGAAATCTTTTTTTGACATTTGATTAAAGCATCTCTCTTGCCCTGTTCAAAGTGTTAACAATGACAAAGCGGTTCAATGAAAACAACGACAGCAAGTTGCACCATAAAGGTCAAGAATATGACTGGGATAGACCTACACAACACACTTCGTATCCCAACTATTTTTCCGGAATCGTGTAGCGGTTCAGTGTCCAGTATCCAAATACTTATTCAATCACAAGATGCGATCAACAAGGCTCCAAGCGCTACTAGTCACACAAGTAGTGAATGGATTGACTGCCTCTTTCTTCCTGTCCAAGGATACAGTAAATCTGACTCTCCCAACCAGAGTATTGGACATGTCGTCAGTATTGACACCATGCCACCCAATCTCACCGGGATTCTCGACACTTTAAGCCAAGACCTTTGCTACGTCAGAATCACTATCTGACATCATATCAAAGAGTCCAAGTATACCTGAATCCGCTTTTGCTTTCTTTAATGCGTCTTGCGCGCACTCGTCTGTGCTACAACCTTGCACTTTTCCCAACTCAGCACCCGCCCCGCAACCAACTCTACCATTATCCTTTTTGGGCACTTTAGAAGCAGCTTCTTCAAGTACGGCTTTCAATCCGCCCAGCCCACTCTCAACGCCTCCTTCTCCAAGCTGCCAATCTCCCTGGACGTACCTGTCGCCCTGGTTACTTAGGATGCCATCGCCTCCGTCCTACTCGGCAACCCTCACATGGAGTCCTGCACATTCGCCTTCACTCTGCAGCTCAAAGATGTCATCGAGCGCGGTTCGAAGCCTCACTGTGCCAGCTCAATCTAGCATGCTTTCATCCTCAGCGTCTTCACAGATCTTGTCATCTGTTATTGTGTCAGCCCCAGTTATCACCATCGCAGCAACATCAGGCATTCTCGCGCAGCCCACCCATAGTCCCTTTGTTGCCGGAAAATCAGCAGAATCAGAGAATGCATCGGGTACGGCATCAATTTCTCACGCACCAAGCTGCAATCCAACACCCCGGTCATCATCGTGGTCGTCGTCTTCGTCATCGCCATGTTCCCACGCCGCTGACTCCACATCGACCACTACCATGATCATTGAAACAACTACCACACGACGGGCGCCAAGTCATTCAAGCACGTATTCGACAGCAGACTCGAACCGCTCTATGTATACGAGTGTGCTACCGGCTGATCCACGGTGCCCATATCCTAGGCAAAAATGCTAGAAGAAAACGTTCGAGTTGCCAAGTCTGGGGTCGGTGGTGTTTGTGTAGACAAGGCAGCGGAGCATGGTTGTATAAAAGTCTGGCGTGGGTTGGGTCGAAGCCGCGATGTACCACTATAGCTCTCCGGGATTTTTTTTCCTTTACTTTCTTGAATCGATAGTTGAGTGCTCGTGAATAAGTTCCATTATTAATCTATCTCATAACCTCGTTCAACTTGTGCAAGAAACCGTGAGAAATGCAGTATGCTGTCATAGTAATCGTGCAAAATCTCCCTGCAGTCTCATCTTGTTGCCCTCTGATCAGGTATTTTTTGTCCAGCGCACTCTGCAAGCAGCCTATCTTGGACGCTTCGAGCAGCATGTGCGTAGGCGACAATGTCCACGTCTGTCGCATTGCCATCAGAGCCACCATCAAACACCTCGTAGCTGAACCATCCACGGAATCCAGTTTTGAGCACTGCTCTTGCAACATCCACCACCGGCAGATAACCACCGTTGTATGGCAGTGGTCGGAAGTCGTGACTCCAGCGTCCGCGAGGCAGCAAGCCTGCTTCATCGCGTTCAGCACTGAATGGCTGTGGTACCTTGTATGCGTCGCTGATCTGGAGGAGATAGATCTTTTCCTTTGGGATGCTGGTGCTAAGTTCCTCGAGGCTCTTTTGAAAACGCTTCTCCAACTCGTCCCTGGGCACGTCTTCACGCAATCCAGAGGCGGTTCTGGGGTCGCCCCATTCTCCACCGGCTGTCTGGAAGGTGTCGAAGCAAAGGCCAATGTTTGGACGGTCGACCTGCTGAACAATGTTCCATACGTCTTTCCAGTCGGGGGCATGCGTCGACCAACACCAGTTCTCATAGGCCAGTCGGAAGCCGTGTTCTTTGAGCATGTCGCACAGCACTTGCAGGTCTGATACCATCTTGGTCTTGTCGAGTTTCTCAAGCGGCGAGTCTGTAGATCCAACCTGGAGCATGTCGGTTCCGCACGCCTGCATGATGCGTATCCAGCCGCGCGCTCGGTCTACGGCGTCCTTACGGCCATCGGAGCCCTCGGGCCAGCCCTCGTAGTTGGCAAATGGCTGCAGCATCATGATTCCCAGATTTCTCTTGTCGCACTCTTGCTTGATCTCACTGGCCACCTTGCAGAGTTCATCGTAGTTGGATGGCTGCACTTCATGGCCGAGCAAGGCTTGGCCGAACGAGAGAATGTCGGGAAAAGAAAGCTCGACGGCAGAGAAGCCTGCATCTGAGATGGCCTGCAGCCGATCAAGCAGAGGTGGAGGGTTGGACGGGCTGCCAAGCGAGCATGTCGCGTAGCTAATTGGAATGGAAACCAGAGAAGAGTAGTCGAGCCCGCTCATTGTGTGTGTCTGGAATCAGCCGGATAGATGCTATGCAATTTGAAGTTGGTGACTATGGGATTGCATGAAGTTTATGAAACGGGCATTGGTGGCACACGGCTTTTTTCAGTATGCAATGTTTGTGACGTAGAGGTGGTGGAGTAGCGATGACGGCACACCCATCAAGACGTACGACCAGAGCGCTCGACAGCCCAGGCATGGCCGTTAGCAGAGCTCGATTCGTAAGAAGCTTTGCCGCCAAAACAAAGTGCCAAGTTGCTGTGCTCAGACATTGCCAGTGTATCGTGATCTCAGCATGGACACAGTCAGCCCTGCTGCTTCAAAACTTGAGCGTCAAGGATGACGTTGTCCACTTCTCCGGTAGTCGGAGCGTCATGACCGCCTCGTTCCTGTGCCGCTGCTAGTATGCAACGGCAAATAGCCACGACATTTGTGTACAAGCATGGCTGGAGGATGCAATTGCCAGGAGAAAAAAAAGCTGCAGTGTCGCTGTTGGATCGGACCGTGGCGAGCATGGCCAGGCCCGGCGTGATGATTGATTGATACAGGACATGGTCGACCCCACTAGCACGTTCATATTCTCAGCCCAAGCTGGCCAATGAGAGAAGGTCCGAATCGGCTTCCATAGCAAAACATTCGACTCATCAAGAGTGTGGCGGCTGCAGATAAAAAGGCAGACAGGCTCACAGTCGCTACCTGCAATTTCCCACCGTCCCAGACATTGATCCGTGGTCGTCCTCGCCGCCCAGTTTCGTCGCCATGTCTGTAAGTGTAGCACCATGCGCCACTTGGCCTGGTAGTCCTGTCGTCGCCCTCTACCTAACACTTGACCGCAGTTCCACATTGAGAACCCAGCCGTCGGCGACCCGCACAACTCGGAAGACTGGCGCATTCGCGGCTACAACCCTCTGACGCCCCCCGACCTGCTGCAGAGCGAGATCCCCCAAACACCAAAGTCTCGCGACACGGTGCTCAAGGCGCGCGACGAAGCCGTGGCCATTGTGCAGGGCAAAGATGCGCAAAAGAGGCTGCTTGTCGTCATTGGCCCATGCTCCATCCACGACCCCGTCGCTGCGCTCGACTACTGCGACCGCCTGCTGAAGCTCAAGGAGAAATACCAGGATGATTTGCTCATCGTCATGCGCTCGTACCTCGAGAAGCCCCGGACCACGGTCGGCTGGAAGGGCCTGATCAACGACCCGGACATTGACAACAGCTTCAAGATCAACAAGGGCCTGCGCATCTCGAGACAGCTCTTTGCAGACTTGACGGAGAAGGGCATGCCGCTGGCAAGCGAGATGCTCGACACCATCTCGCCACAGTTCCTGGCCGACATGTTCAGCGTAGGCGCAATTGGCGCAAGGACGACTGAGTCGCAACTGCACCGCGAGCTGGCTTCGGGTCTGTCCTTCCCCGTGGGCTTCAAGAACGGTACAGACGGTACGCTGGATGTCGCCGTCGACGCCATCGGCTCAGCCAAGCACCCCCACCACTTCCTCTCCGTCACCAAGCCCGGCGTTGTCGCCATTGTCGGCACCATTGGCAACGACGACTGCTTCGTCATCCTGCGCGGCGGCAAAAAGGGCACAAACTACGATGCAAAGAGCATCAAGGAAGCGCGCGAGAAGCTCGAGTCCAAGGGCATGAACTCACGCTTGATGGTTGACTGCAGCCACGGCAACTCGGAGAAGAACCACAACAACCAGCCCAAGGTTGCCCGTGCTATCGCCGAGCAGATTGAGGCTGGCGAGACAAGCATCATGGGCGTCATGATTGAGAGCAACATCAAGGCGGGCACCCAAAAAGTGCCCAAGGAAGGAAAGGCCGGTCTCGAATACGGCATGTCCATTACCGATGCATGCATCGACTGGGAGACAACGGAAAAGGTGCTTGAGGATCTCGCGACGGCTGTAGCGAAGAGGAGAGCGCTTCTTAGCCAGGATGGTGGCAACTGAGAAAAAAAAAGTTTCAAGTACATCAAAAAACGGTGCGCCTCGCATGAGACTCAGATGCTGAGTATCACAGCGCCAGAAGCGGCGCAGGGACAGGCATGGCGTTTCTCCATTGTTTTTTTTTCTGGCCATGTGCATTATGGCTAACGTGTATAAATTATTTACGGCACGCAAACAAAAATGCAAAGCAAAAAAGTGTGCTACGGACTATAGCTCGTCAATTTCGGGCATATGTTCGTCTTCATCGTCTACCGTGTGTCCTGGGTACTTATCATACCAATCACGAGGATCGCCACCAGGCAAGCACAAACCCAGACGCCAGAAGTAGTCGCGATGAGCAAAGAAGAGCTGCCAAAACTTGAAGCGCGTTGGCACTCCCCACGCCGGTTTGTCCTCGTCGCTCCCGGCAATGCAGTGTGCGTCTTCGTCCCCGTTGCAATAGCGCACATCGGCAATGGAGAAGGGTAAGCTGGCCTCGGATATGAAGATTTCCTGGCTGTGCATCCGAAAGCCCCATTCAGCCAGAGGCAGCAGCGGCACAGGGTCGCCCACGTGAGTAACGCGGTGGATTTTATTGTGCTCGTGGTTTGCTGTGACGTTGAAGCGCTCGTCGATGTAGGTGTTGAACTCCTTGTTGCCAAGTCGGGGCTCTCCAAAGGTTGTCACATGAGGATCCCAACCACGCGCCTTGAAGTCCAGCCCAGCAAGGGTTGCCACGGCGCCGCCTAGCGAGTGCCCTACCAAGACCAGCTTATAGTCGGGATACTTTGTCAGAGCGTCGGAAACGAACGGCAAGATAACTTTGCGTGTATTGAGCCACGACGAATAGAAGCCCGTATGAACGGTACAGTTGTCGCACTTGGGCGGCTCGGCCGGAGGCGTGTCAGGGTCCGCAACGCCGACTCGCGGGGCAAGGAAGTCCGAGGCTCCGTTGTCGCCATCGTCGTCGTCGTCGGCCGGATACGGAATGTACTCTTGGGGTATGGTCGAGAGATCCGCGATGGTGTTGGCGACCGAATAGGTACCCCGGAAAGCGAGAATGAGACGGGGCTCAGCAGGGGCGTGCGAGAGGGCAATGTAGCCGCAAGAGTCGGACAGAAAAGGGCCTGTGTTCCATGCCTGTGTAGTGGTATATCAGTATTCGGTGCGACGCATAACTAGCAGGCGTGGGTGGAGGCATGGGTGCGGCGGCTCACCTTGACCAGCTCAAATGTGTCAAAGTCGCGATCCGCACAGCGGCTGGCGCACTTGAAGGGCTTCTTGATGCCCAGCCCTGCGGTGCCGACACAGTAAGATATGTCGACGATGCGCGCAAGTTCCTCGAGCTCCCAGAAGAGCTTCTGCGAGATTACGCTGGTATTGCCCGTTCCGCGGAGCAGTGGCTGCTGCTGCGCGGCATCGCCCTGGGCGCTAGCGACCCAACAGGCAGCGAGGGAGAAATAACAACATAGGAGCAGGCTGCGTAGGGAGCCCATCAGGGAGGTGCTTCACATATCCCAAGCGGGCCTGGGGGTGGATAATGGCGACGGTGAGGTCAGCGGACGAAAGCGGTGGTGGTGGAGACAATCAGCTGTTGGGCGCGTCACCGCCCAGACGCCCAGGAGACGGGCCAAGCCAGGCGCGACCCCATGACATCACCGGCGCTATCGGGCGAGCTCCTGTGGTGCGGGCGCTCCCATATCTCGCGCCAACGCGCTGCACAATGCTGACTCCATACACACCCTTCTCTTTGATACTAAGCTCCGCCTGCCAGGATAAGGCACTGGTCCCTGCCCGTCGACTTCCGGACAAGATTCCGCTCAAGTCTTATTACTGCCGACGCTTCCGTATTTTTTTGCTTGGGCATACACTACCGCCGCCTCGCTGCTCCAAATCATGGCCCCCGAACCAAAGTCGACCGAGTTGCTGAGGCCAGCAGATTCACCCACTGACGCTTCACGGCCTACCACGGCAGGCCGAACAGATATGCTCGCAGTGCCAGGCGTCCAGGTCGACGGCGCGGGTGACGACAAAGAACGAGCATCCGACACGCTGCCCGCCCAGAATCCATCCAGCCTCAACCCCAGCGCCGTGCCCAGTCGCTCTGCATCGCCAAACCCACACGCCCTCTTTCCCCATACCCAAGTCACATACGATGATCCCGACTTCGCTCGGCCCCCGCCGCTCAACTACTCGCTCCAGCCACGGAAAAAGTCCATCTTCTGGTTCTGGACGCTGATTGTTGTCGACTGCGTCTGCATGCCCATTGGCCTCTACTTTGGCATGTGGTATGGCCTCACACGCGACCAATTGTCTGCCAACGCAGTCTTCAGTATCAGCACCGCCTTGCTCGGCACCGTGTCCATTGTCGAGTACTTCATCCGCTTCCATAGGTTGTGGAAGAAGGGCTCAAGCTGCCGCGTCATTGGAGCAAAGAGATGGTACTTGGACTGGTTCCATTGGAATCTGTCGGTCGGATGGTTCTTTGTTATGATTGAGCTGATCGCGTAAGTTTCCACCATGCTATCTGCTATGTTTGCGGGGCTAATCATCTGCAGCGGTACATGTCCCCGCAATCCACCCATTCGACTTCTCGCTATGCCAGCCCCAACCATGTTGTTTGCCATTGGCGTTGAACTTCTCGTCGTAGACGTACTGCGCATCGTGAAAGTCCCTGCTCCTTGCCGCATCTCTTCACTGCCCCAAGGTGCGCCTCTACGCCCTGGCATCTACGCCTACATCGAGGACATTTGTGCTGTCGACGGATCTGGCGGCACTGAGTTTCGTCAGCGACTGAACCTCCGCTACCAAGCCAGCAAGGCTTTCCGTGAAATGCTGCACCGCTTGACCCTCTTCTGGGCCATCGGCGCCATCGTCACCTCTGCCGTCTGCACGGCAATCATCTTTACCATCCAGCGAGATGCTGCCTATGTTGTACGTATCATTTTCAAGGCTGGCTCTCAACCCTACTAACTCGGCATAGGTCGGTTGGGTGTTGCCCTTCCTCTGGGCCGGTGTCTGGGCTGCCATCACGATCCAGTGGGTCAAGCGTGACCTCAGGCGAGAATACGAACAATGGACCACAGCTCAGTTCAAGCTCTAGGAGTCCTTGACTGTTTCCTCTGTCCACTAACCCTGTAAAAGTACATGTATCATTATCAGGGACCAAAGACTGCGAATGTGTAATGATTCACGGCGTTTAGGCATTATTGGGGCACAAAACTCTTTCATTGTTGTTTTGGTCAAGATATTGATATAACGAGATACCACTTTGCGCAGAATACCAGCATCGTTTGTTTGATTCACACATACACGTTCAACTACCCTTCCACCGATTGTGCAAAGCAAAGTCGCATCCAATACATCATCCACTTCGAATAACTGACATCATCGAAATTAATGAATACGCATGTAGATACGCAAACGCATCTCCCCCACAGACGCTAATTCGCGGCCCTGCAGAAGAGGCAACGGTAGATAACATCATAAGTGCGCAACCGAGTTGAATGACAGAGTTGGGGGGGTGGGGGGAAGGGAGGCTAAGCTTTTTACCATGACATCGTCCAAGGATTCGTGCCACCGGCCATGTTTTTCTCTCCCGCTTTCTATCTACTTTGGGTTTAGCCGGACGCGTGCTCGTTGCATTCCTCTGGACCCTGACATCTACCCAACGCATACGCTAGACCTGACGTGGACATGCACTGCGCCCTGATGACACGGAGAGCGGCTTACTGATCGTGATAGCCGTTTATTTCAATTTCGGTAATAAGCACGCATGATAGTAGTGGTTGCATGCACACTGGTTTGAATGACATACTGGGCATCTTCTGCCCCTCTATTTTCATAATGCTTGCGTATGCACCGTCGAATTCGGGCATCATTGAAATCGTTCTCGTTTTACTCCTCCTCTCCACCCTCCTCCATCTTGACGTCGCCATTCCCTTGTACCCCCTCTGTCGTTTTATCTCCCATGGTCTTTAGCTTGACGACCTCAACGTCCCAGCTCTCCATGTCAATGAGGACAATCTTGCCTGTTGTGCTGAACTTGGGCACACTAACAATCAACACCTTCTGTCCCGCAGGTCCCTTGACAAGTTTCTTCTCAAACTTCTTCTGACAGCCTGCGATGTATATGTGCGGGCACTCTGTCAGCATCAATGGATCCTGGTCCTGAAAGGGATAGCACCATAGTGTATCTGGGGCTGTGGGTGCGACGCAACGCCATCGCAGCATCATCTCCATGGCATCGACAGACTTGACTTGCTTCATGTATTTAAGCAGATCATTGACTGTTTGCCCGCCAGTACCGAGTACCCGGTACCCATCGATATCGCCTGCCCAAGGGTTGGTCACGGCATCCAAGCCATTGAGGGTAGCTTCACCTTGGGCCGGTGATTCAGCGTAGGTTCGAGCATTGGGAAATAGCGCAGCATGGAGTCGTTGTTGGGGAAGTGCGACATTTGCAGGATCCGAGGCGCCTGGAAGTAATGTAACGGGCAGAGTAGGGAGTATCTCGCAGAGGAAGTCATCGAGACGTTGGGTTGGTGCGGCATTGTATAACGAGGCGTCGTATCCATAGCTTCTGGCTGCGCTTTTCCTCGCGGCAAACTCCTCCCGTGATAGAATCGGTCCGCCACGTCGGATGGAGCCTCCTGCTATCATAAGGCGTGTTATTTTGGACGCATTTTCTTGTGTTGCTGGGTCTGCAGCTTCTCCTGTCAAGTATTCTAGCAGAAGATCCAGCGACACGTCATGACCAGACTCGCCCGCAAACTCGAGTCCTGACACAATGGCTAGTTTTCCAGCGGGCTCCCGTTTTGGTGTGCTCTCTTTCTGCTTTGAAAGCGCTATGTCGTCGCGTTCCCAGCGTTGTGGTTGTCTCGGTAGATCAGCGCATTGTGTTGCAATGACCTTGAACGTGCCGTCAGCCTCTTCGGTTCCCAGTGCTGCAAGTATACACCCAGTGACGAAGTGGCCGTTCAGAGGCTCGCCTGTAACTCGAAGGCGTCCCGACTCATCCTCGAGCATCATCTCGTCGCCACTGGAGGATAGGTAGGTATCGCGGTGAGGAGGGTCGGCTATCCAGTGCTGGTGGCGGTTAGAACTTCTCTCTACAAGTCTAAGAGGGTGAGCTGTACATCTTTCCCAATGTCGTCCAGCACATTTGGCTTCTGTGCCATTTCCATGTAGACCGTCCCTACTACCCAGCACAGTTCACCTTGTCGCACATCAAGCACACGGTCGACGAAGTTGGCTTTTTGTCCACCTAGCTAATTTCGCGTCAGTTATGCAGAACTTGGCAGTCTTTTGGAGTCTGTTGCAGCCTCTTGCAACCCCGCAGCCCAGTCAAGCATACCTCAAAGCTTCGCCAGGCCTCCTCGGCTTTCTCCTTTACTATTTTCTTCAATTGCACCAGGCGCAAAAAGTACATGTCGGCAAATTGTTGCGAGTATTGTCTTTCAGAGCCGGGCGGTAATACGAAGTCGTGTAGCGGATTGTATGCAGAGGCATTTCGAGACGGTGGGAGCGGCACATCGTCGCTATTGTTGTTAGTGACGATCTTTCAAGGGAGGCGTGGGTCGTACAAAGGCTCACCCTTGAGCAGGCTGTCCTGAGGCTTGGCCATTAGAGTTGTAGGGGCGTGAGATGGGGAGAATTACAAGCACGTGAAGTTGGAAAGTCACCGATGCATACGGTCAAAGTCGCGTCGCGCGTCATATCGCGCCAACCCAAAATAGGCAGCGTCAAGCGCCCCATCATACATGGAACCGATTCGTTTGTTGTCATCAATCAACCTCACAAAAGATTTGTACTGGATTTGAGGTCACATGATATAGCATCAACCTGGTGTTGGGTGTGAAATAACAAAGCTTTTTTGTCTGGCTTGATCAAATAATACGTAAAATTTCCAACTCTCCTAGCAGGCTTCCGAGCCGTTAATCGGTTCCAGGTCTTGCCTCTTCTTTTCATACGGGTATCTATTATACAATTCTATTCTTCTATGCGCCGAGGTTGTGATTCGCCTGCAACGCTGACGGTTTCGTCCCGTGCCATCTTCATCGTCGCAGTAACGCCATATATCATAACAATGCGCCAATGGGTAATCCGCCGTATCAACAAAACAGACTTCAAAATGAGTGCCCAAACCAGGAAGGATGCTTGATGGTGTTTAGAGCAACTGCGACAGCGTTAGCAAGGGTTACACGGCTGTGAGTACCAAGGGCATCAGCTTACCAGAGCAACACCGCCGGCGACGACAAGACCGAAAGCAGAGCCGGCCGTGCGCGAGGCGCCTCCAGTAAAAGGAAGAGTCGATGATGTAGGCATGGTACCCGTAAACGACGAAGCTGCCGTCCCGGTAGGGGAGAGAGCAGAAGTGGCAGTGCCGTTTGTAGGGACGTATGAGGCAGCGGTGCTAGCAGCAAGGGCAGCAACAACGGAGATGATGGAGAACTGCATTTTGGCTTTGGCTTGAATTGTCTTTGGTCAAAGAAGTGTTGCTGAGGACGAGGATGTTGTCTGAGGAGCGGAAGAGAGGGTTCGGTAGCTGTGTTTATCGACGTATAATGATATGTTCGAGATGCGATGTTATGTTGAGGAATCAGGGGAGCTCTTATATCCTGTGCGCCTCGATGCGAATTACTGATATTCGTTTTCGCATGGTCCAGCCATCTCCAGGTCCGTACCCACGGACATACGTACGACAGCCGCGAAAAGCCCACGCCCCAGCCATCGTCCACCCAGCTCTATGGAGCCGCGGTCCCACCGAAATAGAAAACTGCCCAGTCGGAAGCTTATCGCACAAGCCGGGTGGCAGGATGTCCCAGCCTACGACAAAACTTCGACGTTGCTAGCCGTGGCGCATCGTAAGGCGGCTGGTCCGACACTAGAAAAGGCTGGTTGCTATTTTTGGCTGCCCCAGCCACACCCATCCAAGACTGCGCCTCGCATCCTCCCCTGCGTCGGTCTCATCCGCTGCTGCTGATGCTTGGTAAAGCTTCTTTTCTTTTCTTGTCGTTCGCAGACAGAATCTGCTGGTATCATGGCAAATCAAGAAAAAAGAAAACGAAAAAACAAGAAGCGTTGAGGACGACAGCCTGGGGGCTGGGATTGCGTGGCTGTCGTTGCGTCTTTGCAGGGTCGACCCACCCACCACCCACTCGACCAAAACACTATGTTTCGTTTCGCAAATACCTCTCCTCCCGGTCTTGCTTACGCACACCTGTGACCTCACTTCGACGGCGTCGGACGGTTACCAGCTCCGCTATTCATATCCGTTCCCTGCTGCCGCCATGCAACGTCTGTGCCGAATAACACCGAAACATGCTAACAGCAATTCTAGACCGTCAGGTCAGGGGAACTTGTTGCATCCACGCGTTGGAGTGTGTTGAGAGAAGGCTAATTTCATGACCTTTACGGACACCACGTATTCAAACAGCGGCATCACCACGCGCCATTTTCTAAAAAAGGACATTTAGACTTGATGAGTCCCAGACGCTCATCTGCCCTATCCACTAGATGTCATTCCAGCCGATTGTTCCGTATCTTGCTCGTACCGGTGGGAGACCGCAAGACTCCACATTGAATCCCAATCTGCGCAACGATGTGACGTGCCCCAGCCGTTGAATCCAAATTGACCTGGCACCACCGAGTGTTCCAGTGAGAGGTCGCCTGCACACATTATGGCCTTGACGGAGATCAGCATTGAGTGTCTGGGCTGTGATCGGTAGAGTGGGCTGTCTTACCTGGCGAAGGTAGTCGAAACAGTGATTCACATGCGACTCTGGCGCGAAAACATTTCTCCGTTCCATTTTAGCAGCAGTGCTGTTGATAAACCCCTCTAGTTCTCCTAGCCGTACTCTGATGGAGTTCTTCTGGGATCAGCAAACCTACGAGACTGCCACTGAGGTGATACATACCAGACAGTGGAGCTGATGAAACATGGACATTGAGTAAACCTCAGCATTCGATGCGTTTCTATCCTTGTAACTCGAAGCCAACTCATACTTGGATGGGTCTGCGATAGACACTATACCGCCGTCATCTGAAGGATAATGGTCAGTGATCTATACATATGCTGCGCTGGGAGTCTTACTAGGCATCAACGACACCCAAGCCGCTTCCCCAGCATCCTTGGCAGTATAATGGAATTTCGAATTTGGTTCGAATGCAATAACGCGGGATGGTACTGATCACTCTTGTCAATACAATATGCTGTTGAGACGTACTGCAGAGCATACCTGGAGTGAATGGCAGTGGACCCACGGCATGATTACCGTGTTCCGTGGACTGACGTACAAGCACCCACCCGAATGTAGCCGATGTTGCTATCCAGAGAGCTAAGGATGTGCCGAAAAGGTTTCTATACGATAAATAGCGAGTTCCGCTATGTGGTAGTGTCAAAGACGACTCTTCCTTGTCATGCCCTGAGTTTTCCGACGAATATTCAGGAATTCGAGCGTAGGCCATTGTCTATCAACTCAACCACCAAGTCTCGAGTATGCTCAGGTCGGAATTGGAAGACGCAGTCGCGCTTTCTTCAGCCTGCCATGGTCTGAAGAGTTTAGCATAAGCTTATGCCGGCGGAACGGCTCACAATGCACTAATGCAACCCTCCGTTGTAGCCTCCCTAATCCAGAGAAAAAAAAAAGACCTGTCTGATTACTGTTCATGCAATAATCAGCATCAGCATTGACCAGTCTGAGTTAGGCCCGTGGGGTCCCCAGCCTGGAAAACGGCCCGCGCCTTCTAGGTTGTGGGGATATTAGGCTATATAGGTGCTGACTACGAGTAGCCACTATTGATCTGAAATTTGATTTGCCAACGTCGACAACACTGCCTATTGTCCACCTGGAGCGCTGTAGTCTTTCAGGTTGAAACAGATACTAATACTATTCTAGTGTTTGATAATTGACGCAAACGTCATGGTTGCGGGTTCTTGGGGAGGTGCCTTTCTGATGCTATCAATTGAGTCTACACAATTTGCGTGTGCTTTTTCTATGGACATGCTCAACCGGCATACAGCTGACTGCGTTGATACCAGAATCTCTGTTGCTATGACCAGAGGTTGGTTTGGCATGGCTTGTCATTCCAATACCTGCGTAGGCAAGTTCCCAACCCTGGAAACTTCGGCGACCTACTCCACTAGTCTACATGTGTGGCGTCTGGCCACCTTCACCATTCCGTTCCAGGAGAACCTTGCCTCTTGATGGCATAGTAGAGGATTTAGAGAGCTCTTTTCGATTTTTTATGGCCAGAAATAAACTGTGGCACACTTTCATCATGCACAAGGTGAGCCTATCAGAGCATACAGAGATGGTTAAAGGGGTTGTATTCAGGCCTCCCAATCGACTATAGCGCTCCTACATCCTACTGAACCACCCGCCGTGTGTTTTGTAGCACATCCAAGGTCGATACTGAGTCTTCGCTCGACAGACTTAATTTCTCATGACTACAAGGACAAGACTGGCACTTCCAGCCATTCTTGCTGTAGTTTACTTCCTCGCATACGCAGACTTGTTGATGAATAGGGCAAAGAGGGTTCGCTGTCTGCCATGGAGCTAATGCTCAGCGTATGTGACCTATCGCCTGCATGAGCCTGCCCGTCTCTCGGCTCGAACAGAATTGGTGACGACCGGCCTGGTATCAATTCGCCGACGAGCCGAAGATCTCTACCGTATAGCTTTCTCGAATCTGCATGAAGCGTCAGCAAGTGGATATCTTCGTCGGCCTCACGGTCCGACATCAAGCAGTAGGTTAAACAGACTGAAAGAGTGTGGTGAATAGGTGCGATGAACGGGTATATAAGCTGCCCACGAAGACGGCTCTTTTCTCGGCCACCACGGAACGACGTTCTTACCACCATCAGTTTCTGAAACATCCACTCAACCACATCATCCACCAACACGATGAAGCTCTCCAACTTGTCGCTTCCGCTTGTTGCACTTCTCTCTTTTGCCAGTGCTGCTCCTAGCGAGATGGCCGGCCGTAGCCCAGTGCCCAACCCCAACATCATCGAGTACCCGGCTGAACATAGCTTTGAGATGATCAAGCGTGCTCAGATTGAGGCTAGATGCAACCCAGGCTGCCCCTGCAACTGGTGTGGCATGACCATTTGCTGCCAGTGCAACTGCTAGACGTGGATAGGGCTGTGATGTGGTAAGTCGATCTTACAACCTGGCCAATTTCCCTGGTGCGTTGCTAAGGGCAAGCTTTGTAGCCAAGAACAGAGGCGGACGGTGGGTTACCAGACAGGTGAGAAGTGTTATCGAGGATGTCCATGGGATGTTGGGCTAGGAGGGGGCATAGCAGAATGACTGGGGAAGCATCAGTGTATCACTCATTTGGGGGAATTGACGAGAGCGAAGAATCAATCAAGCAACATGATTGCTGCCAGAGCCTTGTCGATTGTCACTAGATCCGGTTTTTTGTGAACATGTGTTCCACGTCAGCAGTCAATATGCGCACCACCGTAACGGGCTTGTTGAGTCGGGCGCCAAGTCGTCGCCGACCGAGGAGGCGAGGGTAGCAGTGTGTCCTTTGTGATGCAGGCGGGGAAGAACTGGCCTGTCGTGGCAGAGCTGCTGTGTCGTTGGCATGCTGCACTGCACGGGAGGCGTCATTGCTGATGAATGCCCGGCGCTGATGCATCCACACGGCCCATGGACACGTGACGTGTGGTTTCACTGCTGGAGGCGGAACCTTGCCATGGGCACTAAGACACGATTGCAGCGAGCGAACGTAGCTCCCGTTCATGCGCGGCTGGTGGCACCCGTGGCAGGGCATGCAGGCAGAGGCAGCGTTCCACACTACACTCGACTCGACTCCACAAAGCATGCAATGACTGGTAGGGCCTGGTAGGGCCTGGTATTGTGGGCCTTCCCGAGAATCCTCCAAAGGTTAACTCTGGCCGCCGGCACGTGCATCGAGGCGTCGTTGGGGCTAGCGTCCCAGCTGCAACCTGTACGACACGTCACTGACACCCGTCCGACAGCCACGCCTTGGGGCCATCTTGGAGGCCTTCGATTGAACAACACGTCTGCCAGCGCAGCGCCGACGGCGAGGGGAGGGTGTGCTCACCCCGCCCAGAGGCTTGTGCGGTCGCTCACCACTTTCGCTCCAACCGCTGCAAGCGAAGACCGAGCAAGCGCCGCGGTCAAGAGCCTGGCTAGACGACAACCAAACCTATGGCCAGAGCACGGGTATTCAGGAACAGGACGGCCTGCAGTCTGGTGATGTGACATGGGCTGCATCTTCACGCACGAACCTGGAGATCGCAGGGCTGAGAGCGGTTCACACCAGGAACACCTTGATATTGCCGCTCCGCTCTTCAACCGCTGCCCATGCCACCTCATCCGTGTGGGCCCCCGTGTGCAGACAGACGACAGGCCATGGCACCATGTCTCGCTTACCGCTGCGCTGCCTCGTGTGCTCTCTTTTGCAGCCTCGACACGTGAAGCCATGGTTGCTGGCGATGACGCGCTTTCAGATTGGCATGTACACGGTACGGAAACGGCACGGCCCTTTGCCCTGCTAACCGCAAGCGGGTCCTCCGCCGACAGCAACAAGGGTCAATTTGCGAGACTCCTCTGGCACTACGTCGGCATGGAGAAACTAGCATGGCAGCATCTCTCAAGTCCTTCAGTGCCAGCTCACAGCCGAGCCAGGCTGAACACGGTAACTCTGTCAACACCAAAATTTATCCCCATCTCCTCATTGGCCTCGACATCCCAATCTTGTGGTTTCGACAACACGCAACCTCCTGCCATAGTGTCCGTACCGGGTTCAGCCCGTCCTAGTTTCTGCCTGGCCGCGTTCCCTTCTCGCTACCCCCGCAGTTGCTCGCTCGATTATGTTTTCTGCCGGCCAATTATGGCGTGAAAAACCTGCCAACGCAGCAATACCATCAGCTTGGTGCTTCAAAACAGAGCACCTTGGACGGGGGTGGTAGCGGCGGCTGCAGGCGGTTTCCTTTTGAGATGCCTGTGTGGCAATGGCTTTCTCTTGCTCTTGTGGGAGGCCCAAAATGAGGCTCTCAAAGCACTGCCCGACTATTAAACAGACCGAGAACGAGATGCTAGACAAGGTGTTCCTACCTAGCCCTCGCACCCATATCTGATCCCCACTCGCGAAAGTCTTACCCCACCACAAACTTCTCAAAAGCATCACCCCTTCGTCTCTTCTCCCCTACCCCATCTCGCACAATGGCAGCACAAGAGAGTTACGTCCAGAAGCTACAGCGTGCGCAGACCAGCACTCCTTACCATAGACCACCCCCCCAGCTAAACGTCTTAGATTACTGCGCTACCAACCAGATTGCTCAACCTCAGTTCCAGGACTACTCTGACCCGCGAGGTTCGTAAGCCATTCGCACACCACATGTGCAAGAGGCTCTCGCCCCTAGCCTTGGCTGACACTCTTCTTCAGGCATACGCACAGCGTGGTCAAGCAGTGTCTTTGTCCATGGCCGTGAATACCGAGCTGCGCTATGGCGAGACTACCGCTACCTCGAACAGTCACGAGAAGAAGCCGCTGAAGTTGCCTGGAAGGCCATCCAGTCCGCCGCCGCAAACAACAACGCAAACCAAGCACAGTATAACCGCTCCTACCCCACGTCTCGATAACTCCTCGATCCCTTTCAATACCACACACTCAAGATACTCAAGGGGGGATGACAGACTTGCTCAGCTACGCGTCCATGTCTTCATCTCCAATTGACGTTCTTGTTTGCACACTCGGCGACTACAACAACGGGACCCACTTCTTCCTCTCTCTTTCAGAACGTTTTGACTGCAAGCTGTCTCTGTTTTTATCTTTATTCTCATCACAGCTGGTTCTATACCCTTCATTGTTCGCACCCAGGTTCTTCTATTCTTTAGCCAAGGGACTCATCCAACCGGCTACCCTGTATACCATCTATGCTTCCTGGTGTCCTTTGGCAAATCCCTTCCACTTCTTACATGGGGGATCGCTTCTCCCTCCATCACTGCTTGCACATTTTGGTCTTTTTTTGGATATAAGGAATCGTGGATTGAGAAACTATTCAAACCATACTGTAGGACATCAATTCTATCAACCTGACCGTGTTTCCTTCTTTTGGAGATGGCTGTCACCATGTACTATCTTTCACGAATCAACTGTTGATACTATGCTGCAGGAATTCTCAAGCACAATTTAGCTTGCATAGGATTTTTCTTTTCTTTTACCCTGGAATCTTATTGAGGTCTCACAAGGTGATCGTGGATTGTTCGTCGCATTTCGTCGTGATTAGCCCCCAGAAAAACTTTTCTGTTTGTCACTTTCGACCATCTTGTCATGAACACGAATCGGTTTTGCAGTACACTTGCTCTATCGACGTGATTTCCCCGCTCCTGGATATGGTTCCTCTTATTGTTTCTACTCATCAGCACTGTTCGCATATTTCCAACACTAGTCGCACTTTATTTTACTGCGTTGGCAATTCCAGTGGTCATATATCGGCAATTCTGATCAACAAAAACTGGGCCTGTGTCACTTTGTAGAAGGGTCCCGGTTTCTGGACAAGCAAAACTACATAGTCCTTCAAGTCAGTTTTTTTTTTTAGCCAACCATGGCTTACAATAGGCAAATCAGAAATCCTCTTTATGTATTTTCATCTTCGTATATGCTCCTTCCACCACCACCCTCTCCTACTGCTTCTCTGACAAAAGCAGACTTCTCCTCTCTTACCAAGTCAACGTATATACAACAAGTTACGAAAAAAAAAGATATGTACTTCAACTACGTGGAGAAAAGGAGTCAAGTTACTAGACGCAAGTGTCCACGCAGTGTGGCAGTGGGAAGACTATTGCCCTACCGCAGCTTCGCTATAGCTACCAGACTAGCTTGACAAAACACAGACTAGGTTGCTGTTGTCCTTCTCCGCGAGCACACACTCTCTAGTATGTCGCATATTTCCCCTCTTTGCGGCTCAGAGCTCAGGACGCCGTGCCAGGTTTTGCCATAGTACAGCACTTTCCAGCGCAACGACGCTAGAGACTCATCAACAAAATCCCCGCATCCATCATTCTTCTTCACGCACATTCAAGACAGGTTATCGGGAGAAAGGGTAAACCTATCGGAAGCGCTGCCTCATACCCCAGGAAATATTGTAGGATGCCGATCTAGTCAGGCAGGCACCCCAGTTTTACGACACACGCACCGTCTGATAGTTTTCTTCAGCCCCAGCAAATCAGATTCGCCAGCCGAACCCAAGACTACCGTATGTATAACCCACTTGTCGCACACACACACACGCATACACGCCACCTCGTCGTCGTCGTCGTCGTCCCTTAGTCTAACACTGACTAGAGAAGCCTGGAAACCTCAAGTGTATTAAGCATGCCTCAGTTATTTTGCGGTGTGTGCGTGTGCGCGCGCGCCCACCGGGACTGGCCTTGTGGGCTGTGCAGCAAACCGCAGTGCGATGCTCTTGACCTGCGAGCCTCAGGTAAAACAACCGTCCCCATTCCCCCAAAACACGACATGTCCCAAGACGACGGGATAAACATATAACGCATAAATGTTCCCCTGGTTTTTATTTTTATTTTTAAACAACCGCGATTGCGGATCCAAACATGCAGGTGAGATTACGTATTTTTTTTCTTCTTGTGCATGTGTGTTTCTTTTTTCTTTCTCTCAACCACCCGGCCCCTTGGGATTCGCAAATCGTGCTTGTTGGATCTTGAGATGACGATGTGAAACGTTGATGGGGTAGGCGGGGGAGGTTAGCATGTCAGGTTCAGCGAGCGCTACTCGATGCAACATGTGTATTATAGTGCTACCGTGCCACATGCGTACATAGGGCCCCACGGGATGCATCTATACAGGTAACCCCTCTTATTATTCGCTCTATGCTGCTTCGCCACACGGACATGGCTTCCCATTTAGGCAATGGACAAAGTATGGTTGGCGACTTTTGTCGTTTCGTATGGGCGGCTGGGGGGGCGCCTTTTGAAGGGAATAGAAGGGGGGGAAAGTCAAAAAAAGAATGGATCTAGAAGGGAGTAGGAGAAATGTATAGAGGGATTCAGATGTATAAAGCGTGTTCTCGTCGTCGATGTTCGTCAGGCCTCATCATTACGCATCTACGACTGGTATTCAAAGTTATATACACATCTACATTATATATTCATTGTTAGTCCTATTTAATACACTGTACATCTGCTTCCAGGCGAAGACACCAATACACAGGCTGTAATTGATTGAATTCATTCTCAAATTACGCATTCGGATTTATTACCTATACTTCTTAACAATGGCTCCTATATTCAAGCTCATCACTCTTCTCAATTGTAAGAAACCAATGAAGCACCACCACCGCCGTGTCCACCCATCACCCATATACACACACATATACATATGCATATATGCAAACGGCTAACTCGTTCCCAGTGTCTCTCTTCGCAGCAGCAAAGGGGACCCAATTCATCACTGGGACATGCGCATCTGATGCCGAGTGCGCATCGGGCTGTTGCGGCTTCACATCGGGCAAGTGTGCAGCGCCTTTTGTCGCCAACGAGCGTGGCGAAGGCTGCGGCTTTGGGGACGCGCAACCCAACAACAATGCGCTGAATGCCAGCAAAGCCGCGGCCGGTGTGCAAGCTCCAGCTGCGGGACAAGCTAGTAGCAGCGCTGTAGCGGCAGTAGCACCGGCAGCATCGACAGCAGCAGCAGCAGCACCGGCTCGAGGCAAGCAATTCATCACCGGGCCGTGCACTTCGGATGCCGACTGCGCCTCTGCATGCTGTGGCTTTAAAAGCGGCAAGTGTGCAGGCCCAGTCGTGGCACAAGAGCGAGACGGCGGATGTGGGTTTGGAAATGCTACGCCCAACGATGACGCGGCCAAAGCTCTACAAGGCCGGTCGCTGGGAAGACGAGGCCCCGGGCATATGTAAGAGCAAAGCCAAGCTGCGGCTCGCCGGATGGCCCCAACCGAACCAGACTGAATGTGCGGGTGGAGCGGCAGCAGAGCAGTTTTGGTACGGCCTACTGCACGGCGACGAAGTCAACAGGAAGTGGTTAGGTGATGCAGGCGCGGGGTCGGTGCCAGTGGTCAGCTAACGGCAGCTACTGTACGATGATATCCTGCGTCCTTTGCTCCTTTTCCATCCATATTTTCTTTTTTTCTCCTGGTAGTTGGCTCAGGCGGCGTGTGGGGCATGGACCGGTGCAAGCAAATCCCATGGACTTCTTTCAGCATAAGCATAGCGGGCTATATGCATGTGCAACAGTGAGCTTCATCAACGGCCCGGCACGGGATGCATATCGGAATAATGTAGTACCGAGGGACGTAGGGAGGGAAGGAAAGAGAAATATCAATGTAAACGTCAGAAATGCAGCCCCTGTTCCTAGAGGCATGTGCTCAATTGGCTCATCGTATTGCATACCAGCAACAAGTCTTGCCAGACTAAACATGTTTCTAAACGCCCGTGTGTACTCCAACGCTTCAAATGCAGGTAGAGAATGCCGACCAAATCAGAAAAGAAGCTCAATATGTACGCCGAAACCCCCTCCGAGTGGAACAAGCCTGACTCGCTCAAAGCTCGAAGCTGAACGCGAAATTGCGAGCAAGTGATGTACACACTACCGAGAAAAAAAAAGTATGGTTGGTGAAGAGGATGTTGAGAAAAAAGAAGACCAAAAAAGATGCAGTGTGTGGATCGAAGCATAGCGAAGTCGTCAGTGGGTTGCGACAAGATGCGAGGCGGCTCTGGAGGGAGAGGGTTAAGAGTGCCACAGTCGCAACAACCGAAAGATGCGCACCATTGCATGTCTGGTGCTCGTATGGCTACTAGGCTCAGTCGTGGGGTATCACCCTCGACTGGCCGTTGCCAGCCCACACGCCACCGCCGACCGCCCTCGAGATGCCGACACCCAGACCTACGGCAGCGGCGATGACGAGAAGGCCAATGATGATCTTGACCCACATTCGCTGCTTGCTGGTGAGTCGGTGGAAGAAGGCGCAGCCGCGCTTGCGCTTGTACGACTTGCGCTTCTCCAGCACGGCCTGCCTTGTGGGCCACATGGTGCACTCCTTGACGCGACCGTCGACGGATGTCTTGGACTGTTGCTGTGTCGAGGCAGTGGAGAGGGGCACGCCGCTCTCGAGATCTTGTTCGGTGACGGCCAGGTGCGTCTTGGACGGGGGGATGCTGTCGTTCATCGACGGACGGGCCTCGCGCAGGGCCTCGGGGTGCTTGTAGAAGGCCGAGTAGGGGTTTGAGGCGTCAGCGGTCCACTCCTTCTTGGCGTCGTCCGAGGCTGTGGTGGTGACGGCAGACATGTTGGAGTCGTGCGAGGGTGGGGAGCGCAGGAGCTGTGCGGAGGGTGTGGTCGAAGGACTGGGGGCGCGCTCGATGCTGGCACCAAAGGTGACGGGCTGGTGCTTCTCGTTGGTCGCCATTGTGGCGTAGGACAGGGCAGTATTTGTGGCCGGAGGAGAGGAGAAGCTTCAGAGCAGGCGCGGCATGGGCCAGATAAGGATACGGGGGTGATGGTGCAATATATGGGCTAGGGGGGGGCGCGCCTAGAAACGACGCGGCGAGGGAGCGGCGATGCAGTTGTGGAAGCAGCGGGTCCGTCCAGCGCACATGAAGCTGCAAATGATGGGCAGAGCAAGCGAGAGGCAGAGAGACGGAGAGACAGAGAGAGAGACAGAGAGACGGAGAGACTGCAGGGAGCGTCACGGGCGGGAGAGCGGCCGTGGGAGAGAAGATATGGGCAGAGGTGCCATGGCCATCCCGTGGCTGAACTGGGCCCGTGTCGACGGGGGATTCCAGGCTTAGGGTCAATCGCTCGGACCCGCTAGGCCGTTCGGAGCCAGGTGGTGGCTGCGGTGCTGAGAAGACCGCGCAGAAGCAACCTTGGGGTTTGCTGTGGCCGTCCCTGATCGTCGTCCATGGGCCAAACTGGAGTCTCGTCGCCCTCGCTCAACCACGACGCGCCGCCCAATAGCTTGGTCGCCGCGCACCACGGCTGTCGTCATGGGCGTGCACACAGCCCAGACGGCCATGGTCCAGCAGGAGGCAGGCCTCGTGGGTCGCCCATCTGCCGTGCGGCACACACACCAGGGCCTGGTCGCCGCTGTACGCCCGCCAGCATCGTTCAGGTCGAGCGAGCGTGCGGCGCAACTGGGGTTTGGCATCGTCTTGGCTGTTGAGTGCAGCCGCAAGCGACGCCGTGTCTGGCTAGGCAGCGCATGGGGTGCAGCCAATGTGTGCGCCGCGCAATCCAGGCGGAGGGGCTGGCCGAGAGCCTTGGGGGGTGCTTGTCTGCGCTGCTTGCACCGGCGCACAACTTGCCGCTCAACAGCGAAGCCTTGCGAAGACGACCCTGGTCTATCCGTCGTGCAGCCATCCTTGGACAACCACCGGCTCGTCGATAGTGTGCCTTTGGGGCCACGACGGGCGCGACCGACCAAACTTTGCCAGTCAGTGCTTGCTCGAGACCGCTCCAGCGGCGCCGCATGCGGCAGAGAAACAAACGACCAAAAAGCAGCCTCTGCACTGCACTGCCCGGTGCAGCCGAGGCCCATGAGACACACGTACCATGGCGGCGGCGACGGCGGCGATAAACATGCAGATGGACAGGGCGCTCGATTTGGATCGCCACAAGAGAGAATGTGAGCGAGAGAGAGCGAGAGCGAGAGAGATTAGATAATGATGATGGTGGTGATGATGGCCAGGGCACGGCCATGATGGCGTCGTACCAGACTGAAGGTTCATGTGGGGCCCGTGCGCGCGTGCACGTGCGGGCAGCCGAGAACAACAGGCCGCTAATGCAAACTGGTCGCCGCCGCCGCTCTCGCCTTTCCTTCTCCGTCGTCCCTCTACCGCGCCCCGGATGGAGCCATGGTCCTGTCAACCAGCTGGACATGCCTTCGCCTCCTCCACGTACTACCACGCCTGCTACACTACATATCTCGCCATCGCCCGCACGGCGCCAGTCCCCCTCAGCCCCGCCTGGGCCCTGCCCATACTCGACTCCATGACACGCACTCGCCCATTCGTCTCCACAACCCCAGTTCAACCTGTCTCATGATGAAGTATTTGCATTTTAGCTGAAAATTACCGCGCCCTGGCCTTTTCCCCCCTCAACCTCCGAACACTTGCTCCTTGTTACTGCCACCTGCGCTTTTCTTCTTCTCCCTCTTCTTCTTCTTCTGCTGCTTCTCTTCGCCACCATGCCAATATCTACCCGTTTTGTAATGCTACCCGATATCTTTTCTCCCCACCAAAAGAATAAATGCCGCTCCAAACGCCATCCCATGCGCCTCCATCACGGTGCGTGTGCATGCTGGCTAGCAAACCCGGCCGCATCATTAGTCTACCTATTTGGGGCCGCACACCCGCCCTGTCCAATCAAAACGCCTGGTCCCCAACTTTTTCTATTTTGCGCCAGCAATCTCCTCCCTCTTGATCCCAGATCGCTCACACATGCCCTTGAAGATACCGCCCTGGTCGTATAGCTTGAGCGGCGAATCGAGCTCTGCAATCTGTCCGGCGTCCATGACGCAAATCCGGTCGTAATTGATGACTAGCCCACGCGTCAGTCTCACGTTTGCATACCAATCTACCTGATACTGGATTGGCAAAACTTACTCGTCTTCAGCCGGTGAGCAATGCAAAGCAGCGTCTTGCCCTTGAACCCGTCCACAATCTGCATACAATAGTTAGCAAAGTGCCCCTCGCGCTTCCATGGTTGCTTCTTACAGTCTGCTGGATCTTTGCGTCTGTTTCAAAATCCACCGAACTAGTCGCCTCGTCGCACACAATGATCTGTGAGTTGCGAACCAGCGCACGTGCCAAGGCCATCAGCTGTCGCTGTCCTAGTGAAAAGTTGAGCCCTTCTTCCTCGACTACGCTGTCGAGGTGGATTCGTCCAGAGTGATCATCCATTGCTTGCTCGTTCGAGACGAGATCAGCTTGTCGCAGCGCAGACCACAGCTCCAGATCCGAATGCTCGTGGAATGGGTCCAGGTTCGATCGAATCGTGCCCTTGAACAGCGTCGGGTCCTGCGGGATAATCGCCAGCTTGGACCGCAGGTCGTGAAGTCCAATCTTGGCAATATCTACACCGTCAATCACAATGGATCCGCCCGCCAACTCTTGCAACCGGAACAGTGTCGACATGATCGACGACTTTCCCGCTCCCGTGCGGCCCACCACTCCGATGCGCTCGCCGGCCCGGACGTGCATGCTCAGCCCTTTGAGAACCAAGGGCAGTCCGTCGCGATACCGCATCTCCACATTGTCAAAAATAATCTCACCGTGCTCGGGCCATGTTGGTCGCACTTCGCCCATGTGCAGTGGCGCTTCTTCCTCCAGCTGGCTTCCGTAGTGGTGAATGCGCTCCGTCGAATTCATGTTGTTCTCCACCTCGGCCAGCTGACGAACAGTGAACTGGATCATCTGCACAATGGTAAGAATGTACGAGAGCACCAGTCCAGCAATGCTTGGATTGACCGAGAAACGGCTCGTGACGACCAGAATGCCCGTTGTGAAGACCAGCAGAATACCCACAATGTCCAGGCGGACACTCAACCATCGCTGATTGGCAAACGTAAGATAGTAGGCGCTGTTCATGTCATCTACCGCTGCACGAACCGACTTGGAGAACTGGTCTTGCAAGCCATAGGCACGAATCGTCGGCGTACCCGTTACTGCCTCACCGAAACGCGAGAAGACCGTACTGCGAAGAACGGCTTCGTGCCGCTTGACCTCGCGAGCCGAAGACCGGTAGAAGGCAGCAGAAAAAAAGAACAGCAAGAAAAGGGGTCCGAGAGCGATAGCGTAGTAATAGTAGTACGAAATGATGAGGATGAAGACACTGCAGGTTTCGGTTAGCTCGGTTTCGTTGCATCCAGTCCCCCCCATTGCTCAACTTACGATATAATCATGGCAAGCGTCATAAAGTACATGCGCATCGAATCTGTGATGGTGTTGTCCATGACATCAATGTCCTTACTGAATCGATTCGTAATACGTCCCAGAGGCGTCGTGTCGAAAAAGGACATGGGCGCGCGCAGGACCCGTGTGATGGCGCGGTACAGCATGACCTTGCCCGCTCTTGTGCCAAAGATTGATACGGCGAATGAGAAGAGGAACATGAAGAGGGCTTGGCTGATGCCAAACGCAGCATAGGCTCCAATGTACGCTCCTTGTGAATACCCAAACTTGTTAGACGTCCAGTACGACAACCAGAGAGACGTGACAATATTGGCTCCCTGGGAGAGGACAAGAAGTATGAAGACTAGCGGCCCGACCCAGATGCCGCCTCCTGCTTTGATGTACTCGATCCACACTTCCCAACTGACACTCTTGGTGGCTCGCTCTTCCTGTTGCATCAGGGCCGCTTGCTTTTTCGTTTTTCTTGCCTTCTTGCTCGTCTTTGCTTCGACCGCCACCTCGTCTTCATTCGCCTCGTCTTCTTCCTCCTTTTCTTCCTCCTTGGCCGTGGTGCGCATGACATTCACAAAGTCTGCATTCTGCGCCATCAGGTTGTCAAACGTGTCTACGGCCTTGACTTGTCCTTGGTCCACCCAGATGATACGGTCGCAACGGCTCAGCACGTGCAACTGATGCGTAGCCAGGATGCGGCACTTGTCCTTGAGTAACCCGCAGATGGCGTTGTCCATGATGTGACGGCCGACGTGGGCATCGACAGCACTCAAGGGATCGTCCATGAGGATAATGTCCGCATTGAAATAGATTGCACGCGCAATATTCATGCGCTGCTTTTGGCCACCCGACACGGTAATGCCACGCTCTCCAATCTCGGTCGCGTCGTGGTGCGGCAGCATGTCCAGATCCGGGCGAAGCGCACAAGCATCTATTACTTGGTCGTACCATTTGCGGTTGAATTCCTTGCCGAAGATGATGTTTTCTCGCACCGTAGCGTTCTGGATCCAGGCATACTGTGGGCAAAAGGCACGCGAGGCGCCAAAAATGACCTCTCCATTCGTCTTGCGCATGTCGCCAGCGAGAGCCGCAAGCAGCGAACTCTTTCCCGAACCGACACCACCAATAATTGCCACGAGTTCATTCCTGCCAAAAGTGAGATTGAGTCCCTTGATTTCAAAGGGCTTTTCCTCGTCTTCCACAACCGTCGAGTCTGAAGGCGTCGTGGCTCCACTCGCCTGTACCACTTCGGCAGCTGCCTTCCTTTCCTTCTTCTCCTTTCTCGTTTCCGGCTTCTTGCCTGGCGGTCCGCTTTTGCCTGCTCCGTCTTCAGCCTCTTGTGTCGGGTGACGCTCCCAGGTGAAGTCTGCATCCCTGAGCACTACAGCGTCCTTGGCATCATAGTCCCACTTTCCACTTTCCTGGGCTTCTTCCGCAAGAAGAAATTCCTGGATGCGCTTGACAGAGGCATTTGCGTCGATTACCTGGCCAATGACTAGCGGAAGGAAGTTGAGAGGAATGCGCATCGAGTTGAATAGAGCCAGTGAGGAGAAGATGGGCGCGGGGTTGAGATCGGTGTGCACTTGAGAATACGTGATGAACGAAACCATCGAGGCGAAGACGGGCATCGACATTCCGACAGAAAGAACGGCGTTTCGAATGGTGAGAAGGATCTGGATGCCGTGAATCTCCTTCTTTCTGATGGCCTGGATGCGCTCCAAGAAGCTCGTTTCCCAACCAAAGTACTTGACGAACCGCACGCCTTGCAGAATTTCCTGGGTCAAGCTCACACGCTGGTCAGTGATCTTGTTGATTACAACTCGGCGACGGAACAGAGTCTTGACAGCACGGCCAAGCAGTGGCATGGCAATAAGAATAAGGCCCAGACCGGGAAGCGCGCTGTAGGTCAGATTGACAAGAAGCAAGGCCGTGGTAATCAGAATACCAATGGGAGCAGTCCAAATCATGTGGAAGAAACCGCTGGCTTGGTCAACACGGTATGTATCTGTAGACATCAAATTAACGATGCGCCCGTTGCCCCAGCCCTCGCCGTCGCCGGCCACGCCAGCGCGCGTTTTGGGGGCCTGTTTCTTGTCGTTCTTTTTGAGCATTTTCTTGTACCATTTCACTTGTTCTTCGCTGCCGGGCTTGATATCAGGCGGTGGGGCTTCAAGAATCGCCTCGCCACCAGCTTTTGCTCTGCCCGACAGTTTCATGGCCTTGTTGAAGATGAGGGCAATGAGAACACCTCTAGCCTCTCCACCAATCATCATACCGCGGTACATGAAGTGGTTGGTAGCCAGACTCTGCAGGAACTGCATCACAGTGATTCCAATGACAAGACCAATGCCTTCGCCAATGGGCGGCCCAGGCGTATGTGTTCGTTGTGCAATGTAAGCCTTGACAGCAAAGTTGATTAGGTAGCGCAGGACAAAGGGAGCAACGGCTTGTATGACGGATGCTGTGAGCTGGCACAGACCGCCAATGATAAATTCCCACTTGAACGTATCAAACAAGGCACCCAACAGAGGCCTCTCCATGCCTTGTTCCCTCCGTCTGTTGAAGGAGGCCTCCAACTTGGCGGCCATTACATCCGCGCTTCGGTCTGGATTGACTTCCCAAATGTCATTCTTTTCTAGGGGGCGCTTGTAGCCCACGGACATGATAGGCTGCATCCATTGCCAGGAAAGCTTACTAAAGAAGCCAGCAGTGTATTCTGGGCTCACAGTGCGCTGTTTGGGTACAGGGGGCGGGTTTCTCTTCAGTACGTTGAGACGCTTGTAGAATGGCTTTTTCGTTTGTGTTGACTTTGTTGTGTTTGATTCGGCGTCGCTTGTCTCCGAGTAGGCGCTGGTGCTGCTCTGTAACCTGGAAAGAGTGCCTCTTGCACCAGGGACGTCGCCCTTGTCCTCGAGGGCCTTTTCGCTGGGCTCTGTCCGGATGGGTTCATATTCAGTGGGCTTCTCTGCTGCAGCTTGGGGATCGGCGAGGCCCAGGACCTTCTCTTTTTCGTTTTCGTCGAGCGACGAAGATGAGCGAGATTTGGCCATGTTCGGCGCGAATGCCGGGCCAATATCGGATGCCCTGGGGGCGACGGGAGGAAGGTCGCAATGTGGGGCCGAGTAAGAAGGTTAATGTGCACAATCAGCAAGAGAACACCGTCAGCGTCAGGGTGGGAAGAGGAATTAGAGGTTGGGTGATGGCAGGGGAGAAAAATTGTAACCGCCACAGACAGACAGTCGAGACACGGCCTGGTTGCGAGCGGCCGGCCGCGACTCGTCTATTAAGGCCCTGGCATAGTCATGAAATCAGTGCCTACGCTCAACCGTTAGTGCATGGCCGTAACGGAGTTAACAGGCGCCAATGAACGGACAGGGCCCACCACTGCATAATCTGGGGGTTGCTAAGCATCAGAGAATCTTCGACGCGCCCTCGGGATGTAAAGGGGCCCGACGAGCCGAAGGGCTGGATATTACCTAACCGTCGCGGTAGTCCGCCCGCATATACATACGCGAACATGGCCTTGTTGAGCATTACTGGGCGGGCAGACGAGGTGAACGCCGCGTCTATGCTCGACGCCCTTTTTTTTTCCTGGCATTTACTCCGAGCCGGGCAATCTTTGAGCGATGCCTCTGCAATCTCTTTTCACGCGTTTGTTTTCTGGAAGGCGAGTCGGTAAGTGGAGGTGTGGGCAGCTAGCCCATCCGGGCTACGGCAGCATGCATGGACCAGACGCCCGACATGGCGACTCGTGGTTACAATGGCATCTGCTCCAAAACGGACGAGTCTTGGGTCCGCGGTGCTTGAGTGTATAGTATGGAGTTCGGAATGCCCCACCATCGGCGTGGTTCCAGACATGTCACATACATGCAGCTACCCTCGCAGGACCCCTAGCACCCACACACCGGAAACCATTTGTATGTACGTATAGTAGGCAGCAATTATCCTTCGGTCTTGTCTAGTCTCCGTCGATGCGGAATTTACTTATACTCCGACGTGCTTGACCGGTCTGCGGCAGCACTGTGGTCGTCGTCGGGCGTTGAAAGTGCTTCGTCAACCAATCAGCTAACACGCTGTGTAAGCCGCTTGTCAACCCGTGCATGAGCATACCTCGTAACCACGGAACCGCCTGACATCCCCGTATGCGCCTGCGCCTGTCATGAGCCCGTTGCTTTCAACATCAATACAGTGTGGAGTCCGACCTGCGTACACAATTGCATTCACACGCGTAGTTACTCGTTTGATATTCCATTCATGCTCAAAATCTCTAGGTCGTACACGCCTCTACCGCCGGCGTAGTGTCTATCCAGACATTCGAATTCATGACATCATCAACGAAAAAAAAAGCGTCTGCCTTCTCATCAGCCAAGCTGCAGCGGCTAGACTCGCACAGACTTCTGGCAAGGGTATCATAGAGTCTTGTGCCCCATCGTTAGTTGTCCACCCCAATATGGACATTCTTCTCCACACCAATCGGAGACGTCAGCACCTCTTCCTCGCGCTTACCCTGCAGTGTGGGCAGTTCCTCCATGGCCTCCTTGATGATCGCCAACGCCTTCTCAATCTCCTCTTCGGTAATAACCAGCGGGGGCGCAAGTCGGATGATGTTCTGATGTGTGGGTTTCGCCTGTGAGTCAGAGTCAGCAACCGTCAACCACTCTGATGTGCATCATTCAAGGCGCTTCTTACCAATAGTCCCTTCTCCTTGAAGAGCATGCAAAGATCCCATGCACTGTGGCCGTTTGTCCTGCTCTCATCGATGACGATGGCGTTCAACAAACCCTTGCCTCGGATGATCTTGATCATCGGGTTGTTGATCTTCTTGAGGCCCTCGCGGAACTTGTTGCCCAGTGTCTCTGCACGCTCCACCATGTTTTCTTCTTCGATGAGCTCAAGCGCCCGGATCGCAACCGCGGAACCCAGAGGATTACCACCGTATGTTGAGCCGTGGGTGCCAGGCTCGACTGTGAGCATGACTTCTCTAGATCCCAGAACGCACGACACTGGGTACATGCCGCCAGAAATGGCCTTACCAAGGAGAACCAGATCAGGCTTGATGCCACTCCACTCGTGGCAGAGCATCTTGCCTGTGCGTGCAATACCTGTCTGGATTTCATCGCAGATGAGCAGTACATTGTGCTTGTCGCAGAGTGCCCTTACTTCCCGCAGGTAGCTGTCGTCCGGAACCACAATTCCAGCCTCGCCCTGGATGGGCTCCACCAGAAAGGCAGCAGTGTTCTTTCCGTGCCTCTCTAGCGTTTCGCGAACATCATCCACGTTGTTGTAGCGAAGCGGCTTGTTCGTCACAGGGCAGACGCTTCCAATGCCGGGGAGATACGGGCCATAGTTGTCGCGAGACTCTGGGTCCGTCGACATGGTAATGGCGGCAAACTGGCGTCTCGTTAGTTGAAGTTTACGTCGAGTGACCAACAGTGCGCACCGTCCGGCCGTGGAAGTTCTCCTGCACAGAGAAGACCAATGCTTCGTTCTGTGGAATGCCCTTGACCTTGTAGCCCCACTTGCGCGCAATCTTGACAGCCGTCTCGACGGCCTCGGCGCCCGTGTTCATGGGCAGGATCATGTCAAAGCCAAACAGCTTGGTTGCATACTCAGCGAAGCGGGGGAAGACATCGTTGTAGAATGCGCGGCTGCTGAGGGTCAAGCGTGACGCCTGCTCAGTCAAGGCCTTGACAAGCTCGGGGTGGCAGTGACCCTGGTTGACGGCGCTGTATGCAGAGAGGAAGTCGAGGTAGTGCTTGCCCTCAGGATCCCAGACACTGCATCCACTTGCTCTCGCAAAAACTGCCTCGTGTTAGCCCTGTAGGGGTAATCCGCGTCTGCTGAGTGCATACCAATGGGAAGGGGGTGATAGTTGTGGGCTGCGAAGTCGGCTTCGGCCTTGATGGCCGCCTGTGACGACGCCGAGTGGTATTTGGCGGGGTCTGGTGTGCCTGTGGGGTGGAACGAGCGGGCGGTTGGCTTCAGCGTGGTGCCGTTGCCGTTTGCAGCGGCCGTATCGTGCTGGACTGCGCCTGGGGCCATGCTGGATGGTGTTGATGCTGATGCCGACGTGGGGTAGTGGGGAAGTGTATCCTCAGAGATAGAGAGGGAGCGAAGAGCGTTTGTGCAAAGCAGAGCAGAGCAGAAAAGAGCAGACGGGCGGCCTTCTTATTTTCTCGCTGGCTTGACCGCTGTGCCGTTGATCGCCTGCAACTGTACTTAGGAGACAGTGTTTGTAAAACAAACCGGTGCTATCGCCTCAAGATGCCTTTAGAGGAACGCGACCAACGAGCGCCTCGGTTGCAGGCGGGTCACCGCTATAGCGGCCCTGCCATTGGCTCGTGGCCGCCGAAGGCATGCTGGGCTGCCGGAACGTGGGCGAGGCGGATTCTGGCGAGAAACGAGCAGACACTCGACAAAGAGTGAGGATGCGTAACGCGACGTTGGCGACGGGAGTCAGGTCGACGCGATTGTCGGCTAAAAGTTACCTGTTGGTCGTTGTCTTGACGCGTGCGCCATTTTCCGCCCGCTCGAGCAATCACAGCACTGAAAACTCCTGCAGCGCGACACTGCCGTCGGTTCGGATAGCCCTGTTTCGTTTCTTTTGGCCATCGCACTCGCTGCTGCTGGAAAAACTCCCACACCGGCTCGCCTGCTTGCTTTTCATCCCTCCGGCGTTCTAGAACAATATTCCCGTTGCGAACGCCCAGTGTCGGCCGCACCGTGCGGGTGCTTTTCTAAGCGCATCCAACCAGTGCCGTGCCATCACATGACTGTCTACGGCGCGGCCCGCAGAACATGCTCATCAACCACTCTGCCTCGTTACTTATGCAGTCTTCGTAGAGTGTCCCGGTCTCCACAGGCGACTGCCATGTCCACTAAACCGCTCTTCAAGAAAGGCCAGCCCATCCGCTGGATCCTGGACTGGGATGGCACCATAACCAAAAAAGACACTTTAGATGCACTTGTCGGAATATCCGCTGCAGAGCATCCCAGCTCTCCGACCACGGACCGCTGGAAACGCGTCTCGCAGGCGTACATGAACGACTACACCGCTACCCTGAAGCAGCTCGTTCCAGATGGCGCCCTCCCTGCCACTCTTGGCGAGGAAAAGCGGCTTCTGAGCAACCTGAGGGACGTAGAGCAGCGCAGCCTCGACCGTGTACACTCGTCTGAGATATTCACTCGTCTGACCCGGCAAGGCATTGAGACAGGAGCCACCAAAGCCATTCAAACTGGCCAAGTTCAACTTCGCAATGGCTTTTCGTCCTTCTTTGAGCACATCCAGTCGAGCGAGGGCAACACCTTTGCTGTTCTTAGCGTCAACTGGTCTCGCCATTTTATCCATTCCTGTCTCGGAGCGGCCGGTATTACCGTGCCTCCCCACGACATTGTGTCCAATGAGCTTGACGGTATATCCGCTGGGGAGCCGTCTTCCGGCCGCATTGTTTCTGCGTCTACAGGCGACAAGGACCTCGTGGTATCAAGCGGTGACAAACTGCGCAAGTTCGAACAGATGCAACAGCCCAATGCTCTCAAAGTGTATATTGGCGACAGCTGGACCGATATTGAATGTCTGTTTGCTGCAGACCTGGGTGTCTGCATTCGTGACGATCCCATGAGCAGTTCCCAGAATACACTTGCCAAAGCATTTGAAAGGTTGGGGGTAACATGTCCAAGACTAAAGGACTGGGGGCACGGTAGCGAGCATGCCATAGCATGGGTAAAGGACTTCACGGAGATTCTTGAGTGGTTAGAGACTAGATCGTAGTTGTGCATTACCGCTGAAAAAGAAAAAGAAAGGAAGCCACTACGCTAATGAAACAATTTTAGCCTATGAGCTTACGCCAAACACACTTGCTATGCAAACGACAGGATCTAGGCCTCTGTCTCAATATCGTCCCCATTCCTCTCGTGATGATGAAAAATATTCCCCGCCTTCTTCTTCCCCCTCTCGCCTACATGCTTCATCCACGCCAGCGTTCTCGGCCCCTTCCATTGCATGATACCTCTGTTCTTGCGATGGAGCGTCTTGGCAGATGCCTTGTATTCCTTCAACTGCTTAATCGGGCCTTTGCCACGATCCACACCCAGCTTTGAATCAGATCGCTTGTCTCTCTGGAGAAAGTCGGGCATCGTTTTGCTGCTGTCACTGCCGTCCTTGCCATCTTCGTCATCTTCGCTGTCCGACGAGTCCGAAGAGTCTGAAGAGTCCGAGCTTTCCTCTTCAGTATCCTTGTTGTCGTTGATACCAGGCTTGTCAGAACCCTCTGGTTCATCCCAATCGGTCCATTCCTGATCATTGCAGGTATCCAAGACTTCCATGACGTTGGTCAGATGCTTATCGCCCTTTGCAAGCTTTTCATGGTAACCCGATAGGCCTGACCACATTGTCAAAGTTACCTCGATCTCACCCGCCTTTTCGCCATAAGAATCAAGTACATTGCTTTCTGCATGCTTCAAATCGCCTTTCCAGATAGGGAGGCGCATCGTTTGTTCCTCATTATCGGGAATGTCCTTGAGCCAGAAGACGCAAAACGCATACGTGCGATCTTTCAATGTGGCATCCTGTCTAAACTCGAAGATCAGGGGCGTGCAATAGCGTGCACGTACAGGCAAGCGGACAGGCCTGTTTTTCCTTGTAGTCCAAAGAGGTTGGCCATCCTCCAAGTGAACTTGGCCCTTGCGTCCGCGTGAATGTAGCTTTCCGTGTTCCAGAGGAGTTCGAACCTTGAGCCTTAGGGGCTGTATATCACTCGGGACGTCAATACCCTTAATCCGAGGTTTGATATCCACAGTTCCATAATCCCAGCCACGCATTTCCCGGGGAAGTTGGACCTGTACACTTCGAAACACCATGGAGATGCGTATACGCCCATATCCAGTCCCTCCCGCAATCGGAAAAATAGAGTTGATCTGACTGCGCTCCTGGAAGACTTTCTCCAACGGAAGGTAAACAATACCCAGCAAAGCGTCGTCTTCGTGTACGCGAGCATCGCGGACAGCAACATGCACCTCGGTATTACGAACATCCCGGATGAAGCGTTCACAGCCAGCGTTGAAAAAGGGCTTCGAGTTCTTCGGTTTGGTGCGGGTTTTGTAGACTTTCTTGTGGTTGATGATGATCGTGCAGTATGATGAAGGAAGGCCATCGCCTTCTTCCTCCTCGTCGGTAGCCTCCGCATTTGCGGACGCTTGCTCCTTGTTTAGCGTCTCCAACTCTAACCCTGTAATTTGGTGGATCTGAATACTAAGAATTCCAGAAGGGTAATCCTTAGGTGGTGGGGAGGCAATGATGAGTTCATCTTGACGGTTTTTGAAATCCTCGGCCTTCTGCTGCTCCACCTCGTTCCGATGGTCTTCGCTTGCCTCGCGAAGCTTGTCTTTCGCTTCCTTGTACACTTTGTCTTTTAGCTGTTCGATAGATTTCACGTCGGGGTCCTCATCTTGCATTGTCAGCTGGTCGTCTGTGATTCTGGTTTTCGAAAAGTAGCCGACACTCCAGCTCAGCTTTCCAGGCATGCCTTGCCCAGCTTTCAGAGCACGGAAGCCGTCTTCACGATCGTGCATTCTGCCGTTGGTGTCATCGCTCTTCATTAGGTCTTTGAGGTCCAGCTCAATGCGTCCGAGATCGTCGTCGGCAGTGACACGGTCAGAGTCCCAGAGTTGAAGTCTTAACTTTTCGTCGACATTCAGCTCGTCATGAGTGACACATACAAAACACCATTCGTCCCAGTGAGGTTCCATGTTCCCTTTCAGGACGCGCGTGGACCAAAGTGGCTTTCCAAATTTGGCCCACCCTACACTAACGTAGGGATCCGCAGAACCACCCCAGGGACCGATCTTGGCATCTCCTTCTTTGAAGTCGAAAGCATGTTTGATGTGCACCATGATCACACCCTGTGTGACTGTATCTTTCTTGAAATCATCTCCCATCATCATGTCTTTCAGATTCAGCGTCAACGACTTGGGCGCGACGTATTCAGCCAGAGCGGCGTCCATGGATGACTGAACAAATTTGGAAATCAAAGGCACATCCATGAGGTTCGGCCCCTTTTTGATAAGCGGTACACATGAAAGTGTCACTTTCGGCTGGCCCATGAAGGCCATGGTACAAATGGAGAAGAATGGGGGATCAGGACAGAGCTGCAAACGAAAGCGCATGATACCGACCATGCCTGCAAGGTCAACCCAGACAGCTTTTTACCATGTTAGTGAGCTGTAAATATTTGAGAGTGTTGAACTCACGTAGCTTGATATTTCCTGGGAGATAGAAAGCCAATAACAGATGAGCATGTTTTGCGCGTGACTTGACACCTCTTCCGGTTGATGGCCTGTACGCAAAAGCAATTTCCAGATTGACGAAATCGCCGTCTTCAGCCTCCATTGTGTCCTGGCCTGGTTGCTCGCCCTGGCCTTCGCCGTCGTCCGGGACGGTACGGTCATCTTTCTCTTCATCTGAAGACTTGAGGTTTCCGTCAGAGCCTACTGATCGAGCAGCTGCGCCAGTGGGTAACCAACGAACGCCAAGAATACGAAGGGCCTCACTGCCCTGACCAATGTCTTCGACTGCCACCATACGGACCATGCTAGGAAGTGAAGCTTGCATAACATCCTGTAACTGTTAGTTTGGGCCATTGCTATCATCACCGCTGTGCCTACCTCAAGCGTGTCGGAGATGCTCGTAAACAGCTCAGGATTGATCAATGGCCATACAGACGCGAATAGTGAGTTCAGCCATTGCGTGCTTTCAGCAGTCTGGGTCTTGGCCAGCTCTTGGCCGCGTTCGCGCTCTGCCCTCCAAACCTCTACATCCCACACGTTCTTGATTTTATTTTCTGACCATTGTCTCATGAACAGAATGATGGCCCCAGACACAGCTGCCATTGTGCCGAGCTCAATCGCCTTGAGCAACTGTCTTGTCCAGCCTGTGGAATGGCGCGTTGGCCAGAATAAAGCATTGATTAACATCAAACTCAAGGCGGCAGCACCAACGCCGATGGTCACAGCCTGCATGTAGACTGTGGAAATCTCATCCCGCGTACGGTCAAAGGAGGGAGGAGGAAACAAGACCTCTACACCGGCATGGGCCTCCTGCGATTCCTTGCCTTCGACTTGCAACTGGTCATCACTTTTTTCGATTGCACTAGTGCCAGTCGCTGTTCGGGGATCCGAGCCAGGTGGTAACAGGTTCTTTGCGGTGCTCTTCAGCTCCCGGTGGGTGAGATCGTGGACTTTGAGGGGTAGGTGGGTAATCGGGTCGGTGACTAAGCGTTCTGTGCCATCGGCTGTGAAATGCTTCATTTGCTTGCGCGCTTTTCTTGGATCTGCCGATTGCAGGCCGCCTTCAGTCGTGTCTTTTACCTCTTGCTCGTCATCCTGGTCTTGAGGTGCGTCTCTCTCATCGTTGCTAGGCACAGTTTTGCCAGCGTGGTCCTCGGCAATCTCCTCATCTTGCGGGAGATTCTTGTTGGTGGATGCGTATGGCCCGTTACCGTCGTTGGCCTGACCCGCGTCTATTCCATGCCTGAAGACGTTGACGGCATCACCGAGTCGATCGCGTGTGCTTGGTTGATGGCTCGCGCCATCTGCAGTTCCATACGCTTCCTGCCGCCTCTGCTTCTCTTCGCGGTATCTCTGAACTGTAGGGATTGGGTTATGGGCATTGTGTGGCCGGCGATAGTCCTTGTGCTGAGCATCTACGTCGTCCACGCCGGACATGGTGAAGCGCTTGGTGATAGCTTATGCCGCCCGTGGTGTGCTTGAGGGATGGGGGCAAATGGGTGCGAGGCTCGTCGCGAATACATCGGTGTGGGTGACTGTCAAGAAACAGGGAATGCCTCGTTGCCCTGAAACCCGCAAAAGCAGTGCAGCACTCGTGTACACGACAGGGAGGGGTTTCCCTTTTCTTCATAATTGACGTAGGTACGTGCCTGGGTTTCCACGACATTGGCCACAGGGCGCCCATCCAGCTCCACTTATGGCGCAAGCGCCACATTATCCGCAGCTGCGCCGCCAAACAGCCGTTGGCGTTGTGGGAAGGGTGTCTGGGCGATGACGTCGCCACAAGTCGTCACGCCACGTCAAGCCACTTGTGCGGGGACTGCCAAGCCTCCGTCGATCACACAGCCATACCTTGTTTTAGCGACCGGGAGAACAGCGCTGAGCACATCTGAGAAGGGGATAGCCAAATCATATTCACACCAGGGGTATCAATTGCGAGCTATCATCAATTGCTCCAGATCCGCACTTGCTTGTCGGCGCCACCGCTGCCGACTCTCTCTCCGTCCGGGCTCCAATCTAGCGCAAACACTTGGTCCTTATGTCCCGGCAAGTCTTCCTTCAACTTCCTGGTCCTCATATCCCACACCTTCAACGTTGTATCCTTGCTGCAACTCGCCAGCAGCCGGCTATCGGCAGAGAAGCACGTCATATATACGGGGCCAACATGTCCCCTCAGCGTGTCAATAAACTTTCCATCGCGAGCCGACCACAATTTCACGTGATTGTCCCAGGCTGCTGACGCAAGGATGGTTCCATCAGGCGAGAAGGTCACTTGGTTGATCTGCTTCTGGTGGCCTGTCATTCTTGTGACTGGCTTTGTGCTGGTCAAAGGCGTCCATAGCATGATTGTGCAGTCTTCAGAGGCCGTCGCCAAACGCTCTACCACCTCGCCGTTGATTGTGGCCGCTTTCTCGAACCGCGCTTTGGCTTTGGCGAGCTTCTCTTCCTGAGTCGCCGGCACCTTCCGAGTGTGGTCGTGGTACGCGGTTCTCAAGACGAAATCTGTAGAGAGAGCAAGATGATTGACCCAGTGTGCGTGGCCTTGTAGTGTGTTAATGAGCGTGCCTTGGGCGGCGTCCCATACTTTAATGGTCTTGTCATGAGAGGCGGTATACATCCGCCCAGTACCACCCCACTTCACGCAAGTCACGCTGCCCTTGTGGCCTGACAGTGCGAAATCGATCCTGCTGCCTATTGCGTCCCACACTCTTACAGTGCCATCCTTGGAAGACGACGCTACTCGTGGTCGACCAGGCTCTTGTAGGTGATAAGGCTCCCAGGACAGAGATGTGATGAATCCAGTATGGCCCTTGAGTGGACTCCCAATCTGCTTTCCTGTATTTGGGTCCCATATCCTCACCTCGTTGTCATATCCACCAGACGCCAGTAGTGAGCCGTCGGGGGAGAAGCTGACTGCCAGGACCCACCTCGTGTGTCCTTTCATTGTGTGCACTGGTGTGCCTGTGTCGCAGTCCCATACTCTTACTGTCTTGTCCCCACTCCCGCTTGCCATCCTGCTCGAGTTGACTGGCGAAAAATTTATGGACAAGATGTTGTCGCCGTGACCCGACACGGCTGCTGAGCACCGTGAGACTGCTTTGACGCGGAACACAGCCTGTGGCGCGTATTGAAGTACAACCTCTGTTTCCGCTGACACCTTTCCCGGTTTAACCAGTGCGTTGTATAGATCATCCTTTTCTGCTAGCGCTTCGGTTGTCCCGTCAGGGAAGAAGCGATATGGGATTTGGTCGTCTGTCTGGTCTTTGAGATTGTTTAGCAGGAGCTCCAGGTTCTTGGTCGACGCTTGCGATAATGGGACGGTGAGAACGGGGAGGTCGCCGCTTTCGCCTGTGGCCTGGTCGACGAAGCGCACTCGCACTGTGCCATCGGGAATGGAGGTATCAATATCTTGTTGCTGTCGCGCAACTTCGGCTTGCTCTCGCTTCTGGCGCTTCGAGGGAGGTGGATATTGGGTCGCCATGCTTGTGTAGCCGTTCAACAGCGAATAGAGAGGTGGGAATCACAACCTGGCTGACTTGTTCCTACTTGAAGAAGCCTCCACTATTCTCCGCGTGCTGGAAAATAATTTCTGGCTGCTACTATCGATAACGACCACGCTAAAGGATGCGCGCTAGTGAGCATTCACCCCACCACCTTCGACGCGTCTTCGGCTTCTCCTTCATACACTTCGAACTCGCAACAGGCGGCCATCGGAGAATGATTTAATACAGGACCAGCCATCATGTTTCAGCGATCCAGACCGCCAACATCGCAAAGCACCCCTGGGTCCACGTCATACGGGTATGCTGGCTACGGTACGACTACGACGTCACGCCTAGCAACTCGCAGGAACACTGGCAGGCCTTCTACCGCAAGGCCAAGGACTAGCGCTTCTACTATTGCCAGAGTCGAAAACCAGTATGTCGTTTGTGCCATTGCCGAATCTCGTGGTATCTCGCCGACAGTAGGCTTGGCCTTTGTGAACCTCGACACAGCAGAGGCAGTACTCTGTCAGATCTGCGACAGCCAGACATTTGTTCGCACAGTCCATAAGCTTAAGGTGTATGGTCCTTCAGAGATCCTGGTTGTATCAACCGCTGCAAGTCCTAAGTCAAAGATCTTTTCCATCATCGAAGAAAACCTCGAGGATATGGGCAGTAAGCTAACCTTGCTTGATCGTCGCTATTGGGCCGAAGCAACCGGATATGAGTATATCCAAACCTTGGCCTTCAAGGAAGACATCGAAGCTATCAAGATTTCCGTCACAGGTAACTACTATGCGGTGTGCTGCATTGCAGCAGTGAGTTCTTCATTGCACCTTTGAATGCGTGGAATGACCGAGGAAGCAGGCGCTGAAGTATATTGATCTTGGCCTGGGCATAGTCTTCACCCTGCACTCGCTCAGAATGCGATATGAGCCCTCTGAGGGATCCATGATGATCGACGTGTCAACCATCTACTCACTTGAACTTGTGCAGAATCTTCGCGATCCGAAATCTAGAGATTGCTTGTTTGGTTTGCTCAATCAGACGTTGACGCCCATGGGTGCACGTCTGCTTCGGAGTAATATTCTTCAGCCGCTCACTGATTCCGAAGTACTCAGCATGCGATATGAAGCTGTGGCCGACATGACACAGAAGGAGGGGTTGTTCTTCGCAACCCGCGCAGCATTAAAGAATTTCCTAGACGCTGACCGAATACTGACAGCCTTAATTGTTACGCCAAGCAAGATTACACTGCAAACAACAGAGCAAGCTATCAACCAAATCATCATGCTAAAGCAATTCGTCAACTCTGTGAGCCCTGTATTTGAAGCTCTTACCGGAGCTACCTCCGTCGTGCTTAACAACATTCGGGAGTTCTGCGCACCAGAGAACATGGCGCCTGTACAAGAGCTGATTGATTGCGTCATCAACGAAGACGCTGTTTATGCAAGGCAACCTCTCGAACTCCGGAACCAACGAATATATGCTGTAAAGTCTGGAGTGAATGGTCTCCTTGATGTTGCTCGTACTACTTACAAGGAAGCTACTGAAGATGCATTTCAGCACGCAACTGAGCTCAGTCGTAAGATGAGCACCATCTGAATTTGCGAACATGTAAAATTGTTTATTAATTCAAACAGAGGAACATGATATCAGGCTAGACCTCAAGTACGAAACCGCCCGTCAGTTTTACATCAAGATCGCCTTGTCAGAGCTTGAAGGCAAGCCATTACCTCCAGTGTTTACCAACGTAATTCGCCGCCACAACCACATTGAGTGCCAGACCGTGGAGCTAATGAAGCGCAATGAAAAGGTATGCAGCTACAGGGACCGAAATTGTGCATACTAATGATTGAAAGATCAATGTGTCACATCAAGAAGTGATTCTAATGAGTGACTAACATTACTTGATCTCAAATCTATTCTCTGACTAAGACATATTAGGCGATGAGGCTGTTGGAAATCTCATCGAGCAAGTACGCGGTCACATGTCAATCATGTTCAAGGCTTGCGAGGCTGTTGCAACGTTGGATATGGTACATCTCCTATCATGTCTTGTAAGAGTCAAACGGCTCACTCATCATAGATTGCAGCGTTTGCGCATCTTGTCACACTACACAATTATAGTAAGTATCAATGTTTCCTTTGATATGTATACTGATGAATGTTCAGCGCAACCACAGCTCACTGACACTTTGGCCATCGAGGCTGGACGCCACCCGATCAAGGAAAAGATCATGACGACCAAATTTGTCCCAAACGATGTCTATGCCACACAGCAGACCCGCTTCCAGATCATCACTGGCTGCAACATGAGCGGCAAGAGTACCTATATTCGCTCTCTGGCTTTAATGGCCATCATGGCTCAAATTGGTTGCTAGTAGGTGGTCGTTCCACCACTTCAGTCATCTTGGCTAATCATAAAGTGCAGCGTTCCTGCAAACTATGCGTCATTTCCAATAGTGCACCGGTTATTTGCTAGGATAGGAACTGACAATAGCATTGAGACCAATGTTTCGACGTTTGCCGCTGAAATGAGAGAGATTGCTTTTATCTTGCGCAACATTGATCGGCGTAGTTTGTACGACATGAGATTGCGAATACACTATTTCGTTTCTAATTCATGCTAGGGTCATTGTCGATGAGCTAGGCCGCGGCACGAGCACAAGGGATGGTCTAGCGATTGCGTTGGCTGTAGCAGAAGCACTTTTGTCAAGCAGGGTAAGTGTCCCAAAAATTGCCACTTTATTCTAGTAACGCTTCTAGGCTCTTGTGTGGTTTGCGACGCACTTCAAGGACCTTGCTGCCATCATGAATGAGCGTGCTGGAGTGTTGAATCTGCATCTGGCAGTCGAGGTAAGCTCTGTCGGTTTTTGTCGAAACACTTAGCTTACCATTCCAGATGCAAGAGCAAAGCATGACCATGCTTTACAGGGCAGCTCAGGGGGTTGCCAAAGAAGTGCACTATGGCTTGGCGCTTGCTCGTGTCGTTCCACTACCTCCAGGAGTCGTGGACCATGCTATGATTGTTGCACGCAAGGTCGAGCGACAAATGCTCCGGAACAAGAAAGCTTCGGAAACAGTGCTCAAGGAAAAGCGGCGCAAACTCATTCTCAACATGAAAGAGCATCTGATACAAGCACACAACGGCGTGCTGGAGGGAGAGGTTCTCTCTGCGTGGCTGAACGAACTGCAGAAAGAGTTTGTGAATCGCATGACTGCGCTTGAAACCGAAGCTGCGAGTGTGAATAATGAGGGCGAAGAGGATATGGAAGAAACGAGAGATGGGAACACGTCTGATGAGGAACGGCCAAGCTCACATGCTAGTCAGCCGTCAATCGTGTCAATCGATTCGCATACGACGTCGACAAGCTCTGATTCTATGGTCCGAGAAGTTTCCGAAGCGTCGACTGTACGTGCAGTCTCAGAAAACGAACGCTGAGTGAGCAATGGACGGGAAAGCCTGGCCAATTGTACTGCTCAATCACGAAGAGGTGATATGATTGTTTTTCATTCCATTATTCCAGTGTGTCTTTATTCAGGGATAAAAATTGACGGTGCATTGATCTCTTGCGATGCCACGAGACAGCCCTTGCGCGTTTGCGGACAAATGTATATAATACTGAACTTGAAATGAAGTGCGTATGCGAACGTACAATGTGAGGGGAAAAGCGTGGCCATCGTCACGCGAGGCTTCAAGAGATAGATGGCAAGCAGATGTAAGCCGTGTGATGGCGCAAAAAAGATGGCTCGCGTATGGATATCGTTCTGATGCGCACCGAAGGGCAAAAAGAAAGTCACTTGCAATCGTGAGAAGGATGTTGTGCATCCTCCGGGAGTCGAACCCGGGCCAATTGCTTGGAAGGCAATTATCCTACCGTTGGACCAAGAATGCTTGATGGAAGAATGAGAGTTTGTATCATATATATACTGAGCATGTTCAGCACTGTGCCAGATGCCCCGAGGTGTCAGTCCAACACCGCAGGTTCATGAGTCGCTGAAAGTGGGTCTTTACAGTACGACTGTCTCCACCGGCCCTTCGCCTAGCGGTGGTTGTGCATCATCGGTCGCCGTGCAGGCGTCCAGGCCCAGTACAGGCAGTCGAGGAAACAATGCAATTTGCTCTCTTCACCGGTACCCACGAGTCATGAGCAGCTAGTTATTATCCTTTCCGAGTCCAGCCGTCCTACAGCGTGCAATGCTGGAGTTTGGGTGTACTTCTTTGGCCTTGCATGCTCGTTCCCACCCCGTAGCTGTGAGGGCGATATTTTGTCACTTGGATCCGCGGATAGTTGCGTGTCTTGTTGGGCCACTTTCACAATACTAAGCAGAGGCATAAGCATCTATTACCAGGTTCATTCCACAAGCAAACATGGGTTCTAGAGCAAAGCAGCATCATATTCATGCACGTTACAGGCGCGAGCGGTGGTTACGTTGCTTCCCAAGCTCGTCTGCACATTGCCACACTGGCTTGCGCGTCATGTTTACACTGAAGTCCCTAAAGCTGTGCTATGCGTAGCCTGCCAATCCACAGTGTTTCTTTGCGCCGTTCGAACAGCACGCGTTGACCGTACGCAAGGCCCAGGTCGTGCCGGCCGACACGGCCTTTGCCCAATCCGTCGAGCCGCAGCGCAACGCGGGGCAATGGTTGGACGTCATTCTCGCGATGGAGACACAATTGCCGTGTCTGCGGCGACTGCCGTCCGATTAGCATCTCGACGTCTCCCACGTCTACAAATCTGTATTATACACACAAACCCTTCACTGGGAGCCACTCCGGGCGACGGGCCCCACGCACTCCAGCCATTGGCGCGCCGCTCGCTGCACGTGTAGCGCGTTGTGCCCCTCATTGAGTCACTTTGCAATTTGCCTAGCTTTCACACCAAAGCCGCACGCGTGCCTGGACTGCACATCTCCAACCCAGAAACACTGCATAGACGAAACTGCAAAACTGCCCAAGACGTGTTCGCACACTAGGCCCTTCTCGCCTCGCCACCTCCGCTCGCCAATTGCATTCCACCCTCGACGTGGGATCCGGTCCGTCCTGCACCCCATTTTTTTCGACACTCAATAGCTCGAGTCCAGCATTACACGCTGGGTGGGTTTGTGTACCTGGCCTACAACGAATCCCTGTCGGCAGATTGCGTGCTTGCGCAAGAGTAAAAGATGGATCTCGTCAACTCGTATGTCTGTCCTGTTCCGTGCCTTCTTTCCCTTCTGCCCACTTCCCTGTTGTTTTCGTATACTCCTGGTTAGCTTACTGCAATCATGGGCTTGTTGAATGGCGTCGGCGGAACATTCGAGGGAGTTGTGCAGAGGGAGCGACAGGGCAGTCGATCTCTTCCTTTTATGACTGACCTTTTGGGAAACAGTTTGAATGACCGCCTTCTCTTCGCGGTGCCCAAGAGTACGTCGTTGCACTATACAGCCACAAGCCGATTGCGCATATGCTGACACCGTGTCGTAGAGGGCCGCCTTCACCAAGCCTGTCTCGATCTCCTCCACGGCTCAGACATCCAATTCCACCGCCACTCGCGCCTTGATATCGCACTCGTCAAGAATCTCCCTCTTGCGCTAATCTTCCTTCCCGCCGCCGACATCCCTACCTTTGTCGGTGAAGGCCGTGTAGACCTGGGCATAACTGGCCGCGACCAAGTCGCAGAGCATGAATGTGTTACGCCGCCCACAGCCACGACTGGCGTTGAAGAAGTCTTGGACTTGGACTTTGGAAAGTGCAGTCTTCAAGTTCAGGTCCCTGCTAAAGGCGACCTTACCAAGCCGGAAGACCTGATTGGAAAGAACATCGTCACGAGCTTTACCAACCTCACCGAACAGTACTTTAGGAAATTGGAGGCGGAGCAGGCGGGAAATGACGCCAATGGAGACGTGAAGTTGAAGACGATCATCAAGTACGTCGGTGGTAGTGTCGAAGCAGCATGCGCACTCGGCGTCGCAGACGGCATTGTAGATTTGGTGGAATCGGGCGAGACAATGCGTGCTGCGGGTCTGAAAGCGATATCTACCGTGGTTACCACGAGCGCCATCCTTATCAAGTCGAAGCACCCCTCAGACCCCAAGCTGGTTGACTTGATCACAGCTAGGATAAAGGGTGTCATTAGTAAGTCAACTTCTCTGATGGTTTTCCACGACGAGAATGCGGGACAAGAAGGGACAATATCTAACATCATATCCAGCTGCGCAAAAGTACGTCCTCTGCACATACAACGTTCCCCGATCGAAACTCGATGATGCGCGCAAAATCACACCAGGCCGCCGAGCCCCGACGGTCAATGCGCTCGAGGAGGAAGGTTGGGTGGCAGTCCAAGCCATGGTGCTGCGTAAAGACATTGCCATTGCCATGGACAAGTTGACAGAGGTTGGAGCAACCGACTTGATTGTCACAAAGCTGGAGAACACGAGAACAGGAGACTGAGCGCTTTGGCTCGGCCCCTTCTCTGTGCCCTCCTTTCAAGGGGCAGATTTACAAATAGAATAGAATATACAAGTGTAAATCTCTTTTCTTTTTCTTTTTTTACCCATCTCTGAAGTGCGTGAAAAGGCAGTCGTATAAGTGAAGTTAATCGTAGCATTTGCTTGAAGCAAACAATCCAAAACTAGTATACTGATGCATGTTTTTATGTCTTCCCTTTTGCCGGAGAGGAAAAGAAACAATCTTACCGACAGCAACTTTCTCTTTTGAACAGTTTTGCATATCGACGACGACCACAAAGAACTAGCCATTTCACTCTGTGTATGATGGAGCCAAAAGAAACAGAGGGAGAAGAAAGAAAAAGTCTACATATATGCAATCTAGATCAAATTGAGCTCCTTGGAACGGAACTAGCTGTAGAAAAAAAAAGGGGGAGTGCGTGGAAAGAGCCAAGAAAAGGAAAAAGCCCAATGCAGATACTTGAGTCATCACCGCGAGGTCGGGGTGCCACAAGAGTGCGATAGAGTGGTAAAACATCTATACTGAATGCAAAAGGGACTGAGGCCTATGTATTGAGAAGATGTGCAGGGTAGAACAAGAACGACAATCATGCCTCACATAAAGTCATCACTGTAGGTTTTTTTTTGTTAGCCTCATACAGACACACATACAAATGCATGAAACACTTACTCGCCAAAGTCATCATCGTCGTATGCCCGGGTATCCGCTCTTACACCAACATCACGGCTTGCATTGAGCGTAGTCTTTGTCTTTGCCGCCTTGGTCTTCTTTCCTCCCTTCTCAGCAGCCTTCTCCTCCTTCATCTTCTCGTTGCTCAGCGTGGTCAGGCCAGAAGCAATCTTCTTGATCTGCTCACTTGGCAGTTCCTTGGCAATCTGCTTGGTGAACTCCTGCAGGAAGAGTGTGTATTGTCCCTTCTTGGAATTGGCGGCAATGAGCGGCACGAGCGTCTCGCGGAGCTTGGTGAACTGGTCTTTGGTGTTTGGGTTGAAGATGGAGAGGGAGGAGAGGTTGATGGTGTTGTTTGGGTCGTTCTCATCGGCAACGGTGACAGCCTTGCCGCTGCGCTTGTTGCTGACGGTCAGGTCACCGAAGAGCTCCTCAGCTTGGGCGCGAGAGCCGTCGATTTCTTGTTGGCGTAGCCTTGCGCGGCGTTCGGCTTCTGTCTCTTCCTCTTCACTCTCGCCCTCGTCCTCCATCTGCCGCCTGCGCAGGGCTGCCTGTCTGTGCTCCTCGATTCGTTGCGCCTTGGACTTGTGGTTTGCCTTTGCCTCTGCCTCCGCCTTTGCCTTTGCCTCGGCAGCCTTCTTCGCCTTTTCACGCTCGACTTCGGAGTCTTCTGCGGCGTCCCATGATTCTAGCACCTGGTGGTTACGATTAGCATGTGCAAGTCGTGTGTGGCGGGGTTGGTAAATTATGCGAGCGCGGGGCACAGTGAGTTAACGCACATCTTCATCCTCTTCGTCTTCAAACTTGCTGCGGCGGGCGATGGGCGCTACAGTGGGAGAAGGAGGGTTCGAGTTCTCTTCTTCATCGTCTGGGATGTCGTGAGCAAGCGATCCTGCGAAGATGCCTATGGATGCGCAGGCGCAGAGGCAATGAATATGACGTACCCCACTTTCCAGGCGCCATGATTGTGGTTGGTACGTAAGATCACGAGGTAAGTGCGTTGTATGACGAGCGTAGAGGATTTCTCCGTGCAGCCTTGCAGGAATACTGGTAAAGTGTTGCGGGTGAGGGAAATGTTCCAAGGTTTGACTGTGTCGCAAGACAGTGGTTGGGCTCGGCCACTGCGCGTGGCTCGCTTCTAAAAAAATGACTGAGCCACATGGCTTGCCGCCCAATCAGAACAACACGCGCCACCCGCGTACGCTATATGCATTGCTGTTTCGGGCCACCACGAGCAGAGGCCTATCTTGAGTGTGAATCGACATAGTATTGAACATTCATATGGTAGGCGAACAATGGTATGTAACTGGCTGCGTACAACATAATCGAAACTGCTACGAGGAAGTATGCTACGGCTAACACTGCGGTGATAAAAATGATGCAACGTGATCAGGACTGGATTAATAGACGCCTAATACCCTAAGCCTTCTATAGCGCTGATATGTACAACACCTGCATACCCTACTCAGAAAGAAAAAAGAAATCGAGACCGGCATCGATATTACAACAACTATAACAGCAGCCGTGCGAAAAAGCAGGTTAAGCACCGCGCTCAGGAACTTCCCACGGCCTCCAGAACTTCCACCCTTCGCGAACCTCTTTGTAATCCTTTCTTTGTGAGCTGTTCACGCCCACAAGCCTCTCAATTCCAACATTGCCCTCGGCCCTGAGGAACTTTTCCTGATCAATCTCCTCTCCACCCTCTTCTTCGTTGCCATTGTGCAGCACGGCAGGCCAAAGAACGCCAACACCATCGCCAGCAAGCGTCGTCTCAAACTTCTCGAACCCTTCGCTCTCGAGCTTAACCTCGAGCGAGTCGAGAATCTTGTACTTCATCTTAGTGCCAGTTGAGATGACGGAGGCATTGCAATCCACGTCTGGCTCGGAAGCATCGTCGGATTCATCCGAGTGACCGTCGGCCTGAGTGCCGTTTGCGAGCGCGGGTGGCTGCGGTTTGAGAATGGTAATGGCGCAGCCTCCACCTCCTGCTCCCGTGAGCTTTGTCCAGCCAATGCCTGTGTGATCAATGATCTCTCGGATACGTTCGAGCTTCGGGTGCGAGACGCCTAACGAGACGAGCAGACCGTGGTTAATGGTTACGAGTTCACCGAGGTGCTTAAGCGCTTCTGGGGATGTCGAGTCAAACTCTGGTGATGTAAGAAGCTTGTGCGCGGATTCGGTGACAAGGCCAATTGCGTTGAGAATGTTCTCTGTAAGTTCGGGATGCACTTTGCGAAGATGGGCAACTTTGGCGACCTCGGTAGCTGTGCTACGCGACTGCCGTGTATTGACAAGAAGAAGAGGAAGTTCAGGGAAGCTGTGTAGCGGTACGACGAGCGGCGGCTTGTCGTAATCTCTCCGTTGAAATAGAACTGCTTTACCACCCGACGAGACTGTATTATCGACGCCTGAAGGGTTTCCGTGTATGCACAGCTCGCCGACAAACGCCCATCGGTTGATGCGCTCAATGTTGAGCTCGCATTCTTGAGGGGGCTGGTCTTGATGGGGCCCACTCAGGGCGCGGATTTGCAAGAGCAATGCGGTACTGAGGCAGACGGAAATGCTGGCGCTGCTGCCCAACCCCGCGCCGATTGGGATGGTTGAGCGTAGCGTGTAGACGCATGGGGGCACTTTGCGCGACGCGAGAGAGAGGAAAAGGTACAGGAAGGAGCACGCCGAGGCGTGGTGGATCTTTCGTATCGGCTCGGCGGCTTTTGGAGACACCTCGTCGATGAAGGGTTGTATGGCGGCCATGAGGTCAGGATCTAGCGATGTGACGAGGTCGTAGTAATACTTCTTCTTGCCCGGCTTGGAGAAGGCGTCCCATGGCAGGTCATCAATGTTCCACGTGTGCTCCATCTGGATGTCGGGAAAGCGCAGCTTGACGGTTCGGCTCGACTTGGAGAGGAAGGAAACGTGGAGATAGGAACGGAGGGATATGGCAGCGGCAATGGCAGCCTGAAAGACATCAGCATAGGCTCCGAGGGGGTGCTGGCACTGCTCAGCTCTACCTTTCCGTGGACGACGGCGTGTTCTCCGTAGACAATGACCTTGCCCGGCGCGGACACCATGAAAGGAGGCATCATGGGCGACGACTGCTTCCTGGCGAGGACAGGCGCGCCATTCTGCCTCAACGTGGCGACAGCGGGCATGGTGGGGGTCAATTGTGTAGCCATGGAATCTATGGGCGACGCTTCGGGGGCGTGTGTCGGGATCGAGGGCGTGTTGTGTGAATATAGGCTGGCTGTGTCGGGGGATTAGCCGTGTATGTCGGAGGGTTTTTGGCTGCATGGGCCCTGCTTACCAGGCACGTCGAGGGTCTTGCGACGCATGCTGCTGTTGGCCGCCATGGCGGTGGGCAGGGAGGACGGAGAGGGCAAAAGCAACCAGGGCCTGTGGCTGCGAAGGTTCAAAGGAGGCGTCGTGCTCAACGGCTGGCGGTGCTGGCCAGGGTGGGCGAGGTCATTATACATTGTCTCATGCCCAACACGGCCTAGCGCCACCAGACGCGACCCACCATGCAGGAACTGACGCGGCTAGGCGCCCATCCCGGCTTTCTGGAATCGCCCTATCGTTGGCTCGGCGTTTGTCACTCATTCACGGCTTGTACAGCAGCTGGCCTTCCCCGCTCAACGTGCCCACCACACTCCATGGGCGGAATGCCCGGCTCAGGGCCAGTTATACTCTGCTGTATACCTGGGGTTCAATAAAGCCCAACAACCGCCACTCAGCCCACACAATCCAGGAAATGGCCCCGTTAGAGTTCTCCTCCGTCGGATGCTTTCCTCACTCGGAGGCTTTCCTTATTTGGATGATTTTTGCTACCCGGCTCTTGTGAGAAGACGGTCATGCCACTTCGCTCGTAGCATCACAAGGTTTCATCCCGTAGCAGCCTATGCACAGCTACCGCAGGCAACGTAATCGACATGGGAAGCAAGGCAGGACACTCGGTCTAATTTCTTAGCTTATCAGAGACGACAATCTATCCTGTTTCGCATGGCCCAACGAGCAAGCATGCAAATACTACAACAAACCCCCCACCAACGCCTCGCTATGCAATGAATATTTGGCGCGCTACGCGAGCCTTATGACGGTGTTTTAATCATGAAGATCTAGACTACATGTTAGCAGCTACTCACTCGCAACACGGCGTCAATGGTTCAGCATACCTCTTTCATCGCTTGCGCATCCATGGTGGCGGCCTTTTTCTGGCGAATCCACCTCTGTCTGACGGCATGCATGCCTCGTGGGTTGTACGTCAGGCCAGCAGGCGCAGGTGTAGACGTGCCCGACACGGGCACTGACGAGGCTGGTGTGCTCTCCTCTGTCTCGCTCTCAGAGCTCGAGTCGTCGGAACTGTCCTTCTTCGCGGCTTTCTTTGCTGCCTTCTTGAGCGCCTTCTTGGCCTTCTTCTCTTCCTTGCGTGCTTTCTTCTCTGCTTTTCGTCGTGCCTTCTCTGTGACTGATTCTGCATCGGCCGGGACTTCCGCGTCGGACGAAGACGCACGCTTCGACTTCTTCGACTTGTCTTTTTTATCCTTTTTGGACTTTGACGAGTCGCTCTCTGTCTTTCCGTCGTCGCGCAGATCCGAGCTCTTCTTCTTGCGCTTCAGTTTCGGCTCCTCCTCCTCAGCACGCTCCTCTCGCTTGCGCTTCTTGTCCTTGCTGCTCGCGGCGCCATCGTCGCTCTGCGGCTCAGACTTGATCTCCGTCTCCGTCTTGACCTCAATCTCCTTCTTCATGTCCGACTTTTTTGTAATCTTATCGCCGACCAAGAAGCCACCGCTGACAAAGTTCATCATGCCGTATTTCCGATACACAAATGCCCTCTTCTCAATCTCCTCTCGCCTTTCTTCTTCCTTCTTGACCGCAGCCTCGTTGCCATTCAGCCGCCCGAGAATGCTTTCCAGCCCCGCAAGCCCAAAGTTTTCCGCCCGTTCGCTACCTCGCTTTGCGCCCAAGCCTAGGTTGTCGTCCTTGAGAAAGACTCGGATGTGCGATTGGGAGGCGGCGGTGTAATGAGCGGCGTGGGACGCATCTTTCGCGCCCAGAGAGCTACCAGGCTGCCATCCCTGTGCAGTCAACATGCGATGACCGAAGCGCGACGTGTTGTTCGCCCAGTTGGTGTTTTGCGGGTCATTGGAGATTTTGATTCGGCTGGCAGAGGGTCAGTCTTTTTGCAGTGCAGTGGCAAAAGCCTAGATCGCGTAGTAAATACTTTTTTGGCGCGGCGAGACCCATCCTGAATACTCGAGTTTTGCTACAAAGAAAATACACGGGGCAACAACAGGCTGGTGGGCGAAACGGGAGTTCTGTAAACTCGAGGGCCAAAAATTTGTGGATGCACGCTAGCGTCGAGGCTCGGCGCCATGTGGGGAAGGCCAATGGCCGGCGCTCACATCCGCCCACACTCCTGCCAGGGTTCCAGCCTATTTGGGCTACAGACACTCGAGTCCCAAGGCCTGGCAGAGTTACGCCTGTTTGATTTCAATCACTGACTACCTATAACGTGCAGTAATGCCGCCGCCTCGAGTAAAAAAGACACTGAGCCGCACCAGCATCACGCAAAGTTCTGCTCGGGGCGCCCAACTATTCCACAAAAAGAAAGCCATCGACGAAATGAAGGATTTCGACAAACTCAGTGACATGGCCGCCTGTGCTTCCAACAATGCCGCCAAACAAGCCGGACAAGAAGTGTCTCCAAGCACTTCAGACGGCGCATTGGATCAACTAACAGCCAAAATTGTGGCGAACGTATGTCTAGCAGGATGATCTCTCCCTTCCAGCCAGACATTGCAAACATTCACCAATAATTTGCTGGCCTGAAACTAACACTTTGCCCCTCGTTGGTTTTAGCAGCGCAAGCGTGTCACCGACCAGAAGCAAGGCGTCGGCGAAGAGTACAATGCGAGACGCGCAGTGATTGAACGACGCATCACCATGGCTTTTGACCAGCACGAAGACCAAGTGTGCGTGTGAACATGGCGCATTGTTATACACACACATATATATATATATATATAGTAGCAGGACAAACGTTTGTTCAGGCATATACAGGGACACCCTAAGCGTCTTGCGCGAACAAACTTCTGTCAGGTCACTGTATAACTATATGTACTTGTCACTAATGTCACTACAGCAACTCAGTCCACCAAACCCAGCTCCAGCGCCTCCAGGATCTGCTTGCGCAGAAAGCTAGTATCGAAGCTGCCATGACAAGGCAGCTAGTCAGCCTACGTAAGATATACGATGCCCATTCGCGTGACCTAGAGGCCGTCGTCGACCGTCGGCTCAAGGAGATGAAGTGAGAGCAAAGGATGTACCTGGGTGCGTGCATTCAGTGTTGGAAGAAAACCATGATGCGTCGAGATATGCGATTAAAAAGAAGTAATGATAATAAAAAGTATAATGCCAGTTCATTGTCCAAGGTATCATAGAAAGTTAGAAGAAAGACCCATCCCGTGTTTCCCATGTAACCCAGTAAATCAATAACAAAAGTCTATGCGCCGCTCATGCAAATGCGCTTTCCGTCTGCTCAAACGCCACAAACGCCACAAACGCCACAAACGCCACAAACGCCACAAACGCCAACAGTACCATGTCACCTTTGATACTCAGGCAATGCCTCACTTTGTCTTCTACTGCTCTCTGGTGCATCCTGTCTGCTTCGAGTTGGCCGCACTGCCTCCACAAGGAACTCGTCATCGTCGTTCAGCATCGGTGCCGAAGGTGCCAAGTGTGAACCTGGCGGTGCACGAGGCGGTAAGCCTGAGACACCGTTTGAAGGACCACCCTCCTCGTCGTGATCTGTAGGCGGCGCACTTCTTTCCATTTCTAATCTCCGCCGCTGCAACTCGTGCTTGTCGTCCGTAGGCTGCAAATGAGATGACGACGAGGCCAAGTATGCTGGTGCGGAGCCTTGCCCTTCAGTCGGTGATTGCGGTGGCAGAGGAGGCAATGGCTTCAAAGGGTCATTCTCGTTGCGATTGACGGGTGTTCCTTGACCATCCACACGTATAGTGTGCGAAGATCCAGCTGCGGAGGTCCTCGCTTCGTCGTCGTCAGGGCTTGTAGTCTGGCGTCGCACAGGAGCCGCTAGTGGCCAGGCCGAGGATGCTGATTGCGACGATGCAGCCCGGAATGGTGGGGGAGGATGGGTTGGAATGGACGACGAAGATGAACCTGCCACATAAGGAGCATCGGAATCGTCTTCCTCTGATAACACAGGAGCTGAGGCTGGTATGCCGTGTTGTACACCACCTGCAGGCACGGATGGACCAGCAGCATCTGGAGGTCTGGAGGGCAGCAGACGCTCTTCTGCCCGCCGCAGCCGTTCTTTCTCTGATATCCCGTGGTCTTCTTCAGGTACACTTCTAGGCAGCGAAAACGACGTACTTGCGCCTGCACCGTACTGTTCATATCCAGGCGCGTTGCCATATGCTGGATCGTAACCGTAGTCATAATATTGGCCATTCTCATCGTGGTCATAATAGTAAGGGTCATATTCCTGCTCCTCGTTTGGATCAGTGTAACCCTCATAAGGAAAGCCATTGGCACCATTGGCGCCATTGTTGTAGGCTGGGTGCTCCTGTGTCTGCTTTCTTTTCCCGTTCCGCTCGCTGTCTTTTGTACCGATGATGACCTCGAACAGGGCGGTTACTATACCCTTCTCACGACGTATCTGATCCGTATCCACGAAAACACCTCCCCAAGTTGAGAACATGCCGCCTGATGCGTCGTCGCCTGACATGGCCGAGCCACCGGCGGTAGATGGTACATTCACTAGGCCAGCATTGGCAACCATTCGATCGAGCCCTGTCAACTTGCCCTGGATGTCCACGACCACTTCGACGTAATATTTGAAGGAAATCATCGATCCTGGGACATTGGAAATCGTCGGGAAAGCCTCGTCGGGTACGCGCACCGTGCACTTCACTTCGGCCGTTAGCGTCCTGGGATCGACAAACAGAGGTGCAAAAGATTGACATAGATCTTTGCGGAAGGTATGACTCGAGCCGGCCGAAGAGAGGGACAGTCCCCCGAGGCCGGTTCTAGATTTCGGATAATAGTCCTCTGACTTGGTCTTGTCACCCTTGCTATTGGGAACAACGGGAAGCGCCGGGTGCATGTCGACTCTTGCCAGGCGATACAGCGTGATGATGATGCCCTTCAGACTGCGGATATGTTTTGTGTGGTTTACCGTGATCTTGATGGGTATTTGATCGCCCCTTAGGAAACCGCCCTTGAGCACGTCAATGGTTGCTGTAATGGTCTTGCCTTTGGCGTTTGCTCGGCTTCCATTTTGTGAGGGGGATCCCTCTGTGGCAGTATTGATGGAACGAACCCCGTACTCGGTTCCTGACGCATTACCGCTGCTTCTTTGGCTCCCATAGCTCACGTCGCTTGGCGAAGGACTCCGTGGACCTTCGGTTTCGTCCACGGTTGAATGTGGCTCTAGGGTGGATGCGGCTTGCGGGGGATTTGTGGGGTCGGGTGTTTGCGGTACTGCTCCTTCAGGTGGCCGTTTCCGCGGCTTGTTGCGGGTTCTTCTGGATATAGGCTCGAGTGATATCACTCGGGGTTTGAGCAAGGGTACTGGGGCGATGTCAATGGTGTCAGTAAGATAGACCTTGGTGTCGCACGAAGCGGTTGGGGATATGGTCGTGGGGCGGGTCAAGGTAGCATTGAGCATGTAGGATATGGTGCCGCGCTCGAACTGGATTCTAATATTAGCCAATACGTCTGTTGCTGGCCAGAGGTGTAGCTTACGTCAATGCTGCTGGGCAAGCCCTTGGCAGGGAACTCGAGTTCAAAGTTGAAGTGGTATATGCCTTCGGACAGCCTCCCCTCGCCGCACAGGACGACCTCATCCTCGAACAGCGACACAAAGCCATTGCCAAAGTAGCTGGCTGCCTTGTTTGCCTTTCCCAGACCAACCGTCGAACAGTAGTTCTTGTAGGCGTCGCCCGGGGTGTTTGGGTTCTTAAAGACCTGGGCATATCCGTGCAGGGACACGACTAGATGGGTGATTCTCAGCGGCTTGATAATCTTGATGATGACGGTTCCGCTGATGACATCGCCGGGCGAGTACTGGCGGTGTGGGTCGTCGGACTGGATGTAGAACTCGGTGTAGTTGCGCGACTTGGACGACAAGGGCGACTTGAAGCGGGACAGGAACGATCTGCTCGGTGCTGGCGAGGACGGGGTAGCTGAGGCGCGTTTTTGGCTGGAAGTCATACTCCGGGTTGTGGGCGCATCGTGCGGCTACCCGCAATGTGTGCTGTGTTTGTGTTTGTTGTCGGCTGGAGTTGGCGGCCAGGGGGCGGGCGATGCGCAACGGGCCACGAGTCGGCCGTGGAAGCGGGAGTGGGCGGCCGTAGACAGAGATGGGTGCAGCAGCAAGGGATGCGATTAGGTGTTGGGCATGTGGCGTTGTGGTAGGCGTCCTAGGGCGGTTGCTTGGGGCGTGACACCCTCGACGGCGACGCGCAGCTGTCTCAGGTCGACTGGGGGCTGTGGCGAGCGATGCAGGCGGTGTTTATGAGGGAAGACTGGATAGCGCGAGGCTCTGATCAGCATTGCGGACAGCAGTGAGCGCAGGAGAAGCCGTCGTATGCGGCGGAGGCATCGCGGGACCCACGCGGGGAGGGGAGCAGGGAGCGAGGGTGAGGATGGTGGCAGTGCTCCCTAGCGTGAGGATAGACAGCCTGGCGAGCACAGCGCCGGGCCCTGCCCCGACACTACGTACGTGTTGTATGTACTGTACATACAGACATACAGACATACATACTACCACACTCGGGCTGCCATGGTGGGGGAACTCCAGACGGTCCGTCGTTTCTTACATACATGTGTACCGCCTGCGTGTGCGCACAAGGCCTGTTTGAGAGCCGCACCGATCTTGGCTGCCAAGTCGTCAGAGAACCGCGAGCCTGGCCCGACGCACGACACAACGGAGCCGTGGAATGGAATGCCGCCGCGAGACGGAGCGAGGCGGGTGGTTGTATGTACAGCACGTACGTACGGATGTGTGTATGAGGGGGGGAAGGGGGACACGGCGGCTTTGGGCTCTGCTTAAAACCTCCCCACCCGGGACTGCACATGGCATGCAGCCTGCTTCAAACGCACCGGGGCGCTTCCCCGTCTGCCACCCGCAGACACATGGCTGCTTCATCCTGTTGCTCGTCTTCCCAAGGACAGGCTTGCGACAGAAGACGCCCACAAAGCTTATCGGACGCTGCGTTGCTCCTAGCGCTGCTAGCTGCAGTCTCCCAACAAGACGCGTCGTCGCAGCTGATATGGCGTGCTCCGGCCGCAGACGCCTCTGCTCCATACTGTCCCTCCGGAGCCGGACGAGTCTGCTGGCGCCTATGGGCTTATTGCGTTCCCGCCCAACTTGTCCATCAGCACCCCAGCGTCAGATCGATGCTAAGCTTCGTTGCCAAGCAGGCCCGAAAGGCTTGTTGGTGGTGCGTTAGTGCGACATTCCGGTTCGGCGCGCTGCAGCGTCATTTGTGGCCAAGGGGCTGAAACGAGGGTATGGCGTTGCTGATGCTCTGTTGTACATCTCTAACGGTATGCTGAGAAGCACCTCGTCAGTTGCTTGTCTTGACATGAATCAGCCCCAAATCACTCCCTATTTCCCAGGCTATCCACGTCTGTCTGGCACTGCGTTTCCTTGGTGCATGGTTTTCTCGGTGGCATCCACTTACACACACACTTTGCTCCAATTTTGCTAGTACAAGTCCTCGGCCCGCCATGTGAATGAGGGTATCTGTGCCGAGCCCTAGTCATGAGTCTTGGGACGTCCATCGACGATCCATGCCCCATTTCTGTATGTGTTGTTGTACAGCATAGGTGACTAAGAGAGTCATGCAAGGGTGCTCGCCGAAATGCCGCCTTTGTCTTCGTACTCGGACGCGTACTCGGCTATCGTCATCGTACTCTCCTAGGAGAGATCATGTATGAGAAACCTAGTCATTGGCACCGGATGTCTCCTGTAACAGTGATAGCAAGAAAATGGAAATGCGCAAACGGCTCTGCACCCTCTGTTTTGAAACACGTAGTATGACCTCAATGTCGCTGATAGCGTATAGGTGTTCGGCTCGGGCACAAGTTAGTGCAGTGAGCGCTAGCCTCGGAGTTGGGCTTACTGGCAACACAAGGATGTATTGTTGCAAATTTACTCATGTATACGGCGCATAAAACCACGGGAACTTGACGGCCAGGGAAGCCTGTGAGTGACGACCAGCGAGTATCCACTGTCGTATATTCTTATTCTTTTGCTCCGATGCTGCTGCCTGCGTCACATACTGGAGACACAGCATACAGTGTGTATAAAGTAGTATGGTAGTTCTCGAAGGCTCCTTGTGATGAGCTGCATTCGGTTACGAGGACTCGACCGACAGGAGCCGCCGACGGTAACGATACGTTTTGTGAAGACGGGAGGGCAAGAGATGGGCGTACGGCTTGCAGTTTGGCCAAGAGACATAAAGCAGTAGCCCATTCACGTGACTCGCTGACACAGATTATCCCCAGGGCTTGCGGCTTGTTTGCTGACGACGACATTTCAGTTGGTTGCCCACACTCTTTTGTAGCAACCGCAACCGTCAGTCCCCAAAACAGGCGGTGGTGGTGTTGAGTCTCGAATAGGACCCGGGGCATGATAGTGAGGCTGCATGATAGCTGCAAGCCCCAGCCATGCCGCCGCTCGGACCGCTAGCGCATGATGACATGTCTCGACCTGATGCATTCCTTCCTTCACACAACCAGCGACGCCAACGCTGCATGGCCACCCACCATTGATTTTGGCAATGATAGATTCTCCTAGACACAACAAAACTTGTCCGGCCGGCAACGACGATATCTTGGGCACCTCGCGGCCGCGCGATGTCCGCCTCCAATTATACCTCTCCCTAACCCTCGGCTTGGGCGCATTCCTCATCTTCTGTGTACGTTCTGGCCAGCTTCGTCGACTGCTCCCCCTGCTAATCAGCGCCTTCAGTTCCTTCGGCCACGATGGAAAGGACTCTACGCCGCACGGAAGAAGCAGAAGAACCTCGCAACAGCGCTTCCCGACCTCCCCGATAGCTTTTTTGGCTGGATGATACCGCTATGGAAAATCACAGACGAGCAGGTGCTGGCCTCGGCCGGCCTCGATGCCTACGTATACCTCGCCTTCTTCAAGATGGCAATCAAGTTTCTCCTCATTACCCTCTTCTTCGCCCTCGTCGTCATCAAGCCGGTGCATGATACCCACCAGGACAAGGAGGGAAAGAAGTCTCCAATTCACACCGACCACGGCTACCCGCAAACCGAAGCTCGCAATACCTTTACTACGTTTGCTGCCGAGTACGAACGCTATACCGACTACCTGTGGATGTATCTCGTCTTCGTCTACCTCTTCACCGCTCTTATCCTATACCTGATTGTCTCGGAAACACGAAGGATCATTGAGATCCGGCAAGAGTACCTAGGCAGTCAGACCACCATTACCGACCGAACCATCAGGCTCTCTGGCATTCCGGTCGATCTCCGGTCCGAGGATAAGATCAAGGCATTCATCATGGACCTTGGCATTGGCAAGGTGGAGAGCGTGACGCTCTGCAGGAACTGGAGGGATCTGGACAAGAAGGTCATTGAGAGACATGCTATTCTGCGCAAGTTGGAGGAAGCTTGGACAGTCCATCTTGGTAGCCGGAGGGTGGAGCGCAGTCTCGAGACTCTTCCGGTAGTCCAACCGCGGCCACCAGAGCCCCTGGGCGACAGCATGAATCACCACGACGAGAGAAGCCAGTTCCTAAGCGATGCAGAGCGCGACCCCGATCACATTGTCCCTTATGCCCACAAACGACCCAAAGCCAGAATATGGTATGGCCCTTTCAAGCTGAGATACAGGAATGTGGATGCAATTGACTACTACGAGGAGAAGCTGCGAAGGATTGACGACGAGATTCGGGCTCTGCGCAAGAAGGAATTTGAACCGACGCCTTTGGCATTTGTAACAATGGACAGCGTGGCGAGCGCTCAGATGGCCATCCAGGCAGTGCTCGACCCTTCGCCATTGCAGCTCTTGGCAAACAACTCTCCAGCACCGTCAGACGTAGTTTGGGCAAACACCTATATATCTCGTGGCCGGCGGATATTCAGGGCCTGGTCCATCACCGTTGCCATTGGCATACTGAGCGTCTTCTGGACTGCTCTTTTTGTGCCCATTGCTGGTGCTCTCAACACTTGTTCCATCGATGGGGTTTTCCCTGGACTTGCTGAGCTGTTGTCGAGGCACGAGACTCTTGAATCCATTGTCAACACCCAGCTTCCGACGCTAGCCTTGACTTTGATCAACGTAGCTGTGCCTTTTCTGTATGACTGTAAGTTTGTTGATACGGTTCAACAGTCATCAGCAATGCTAATATGTTTCAGGGCTTGCAAACAAACAAGGCATGATCTCCCAGGGCGACGTAGAGCTCTCTGTCATCTCGAAAAACTTCTTCTACACCTTTTTCAACTTCTTCATCCTATTCACTATCCTCGGAACAGCGTCGGGATTCCTAGCTATACTCGAGCGTTTTGCCGAAAAACTCACTAGTGCCACCGAGATTGCATACGCTCTGGCTACCTCACTATCTAATTTGTTGGGCTTTTACACAAACTTCATCATCCTGCAAGGCTTTGGAGTCTTCCCATTCCGACTCTTAGAGTTTGGCGCTCTTTCCTTGTATCCGGTCTACTTGATCGGCGCCAAAACACCTCGAGACTACGCTGAACTGGTGCAGCCCCCAGTCTTCAGCTACGGTTTTTACTTGCCACAGACGATCCTCATCTTTATCATCTGCATGGTCTACAGCGTGTTGAAAGACTCATGGCAGGTTTTGCTTACTGGCTTGGTCTACTTCATGATTGGCCACTACGTCCACAAATACCAGCTCTTGTACGCAATGGAGCACCGGCAACACTCGACTGGAAGGGGCTGGACCATGATGTGCGACCGCGTCATCATTGGCGTTGTTCTTTTCCAGATTACTGTCGCCGGGCAGTTGGCTCTGAAGAAGGCTTTCAAGCGAGCCGTACTCGTAGCACCGCTTGTTATTGGCACCCTGTGGTTCTTGTTCATCTTTGAACGTACGTATCGGCCGCTGATGAAGTTTATTGCTCTCAAGAGCCTACGGAGACCGGAGCAATCGGACCTAGGGCGCGACATCCAAGAAGAGTCGTTTGCTCCTGGGCGGATTGGCCGCAGGGTTATGGGCAGACTTACCTTGGACGAAGCCCGTGAGAGTGGTCTGCGATTCGAGAACCCCAGTCTCGTCATGCCGTATGTATTTCCCTCTTCAGCAACGATGATGGTCCATACTGACGCGTTTCTAGGCTTGGCAATGTCTGGATCAACAAGCATGTCACATCTCCGGACGGATCAGACAATTCCGCAATTGATGGCGCCAATGGCGGCTGGAACTAACTACTCGACTGGACTGTCCTCAGTATCACGATTACGATGCACCTTTTTTTACATACGCATGTCACGGTTCTTTGCTTTCTTATAGCGCGCTTTGCTCCTTCCCTCGTTTGTGCTTTGTAGATACCCACGTACGCAACGCATTTGGTTACAAGTTTACGACCATTCTTAGCTTCAGGGAGCTTCATCCTATAACCGCACACACAATCCTAGACATCCTGCTCAAGTCTCGATACCCTCACGTTGTTATCACACATATGTATTTCTGTTCGTGTACCTTGAGAAGACGAAAACTCTTTTTTTTCTTATGCAAGCAAATTATGCCTCTTGTAATGAGATTACATGTTACTCCTCCTGCTATTGTCTGATGAAGTTACCGCCGCTACGTCTTTTCGGATTTACTCGTCATGCGCAGTAAGAGGATAGACACTGCATTCTGACCGGGTGACGTTTTCAATGTACAGAATAATACAAATACCAGTTTCCAGTACCGATGAGCACGGATAGAGCTGACGTTGTTATTTCTGTGAACGAATGATGCTTTTTTTCTAACAAACAACGGCCCAATCTAGATTTGCAAGGTGCTGTTCGACATATTTCCCTGTTTCTATCGAGATGTTAATTTGAATCGTCATTCAAGTCCTATAGAACAGTGTTTGTCTCTTTTTTTTATTGCTCATTTTTTTGGTTCTTTACTTTTTCTCTTCGTAGTCAGTCCAGATACAGAAAGCGCCTGTAGAACGTATATTCCATATGCTGAGTCAAGACGGTCATGAACAAGTAAGAGCAATGTCTGACTCTTTTGTCACGATGTACACATGTGTGTAAGGGGTATCGTGTACAGCTGACATACATGTTTCGCTTGACGTTATACAGCAGTCAGCATCAGCCGGAAACGCTGATTTTCGCTGCATGCAATGATGTGCTGGTGGTGACGAGGGGCCTGCTGAGGTAAGGTGGAACGACAGGATTTGTTGATTATTCTGATGATTGTTATTTTGGTTCTTGGTTGAACAGTCAGCCGCAAATACCACCAGCGGAACTGCGACTGGCTTGACTCAGTCGGTAGTGGATCGAGTGTATGCATGTCTGGTACTGTTGCTGCCACGTCGATGACGATGGCGATGCAGAACGAGAAGAAAGAGTTGGCAGCGCGTATGGGCTACTTGGTCTTGGTGGTACACACAATGCACAGTCGGAACCTAGATGGAGTTTGGGTCCTTTGTGCATATATGGCTCAATGCAAAAAATGGCTGTATGCATGCGGACATGTGGTCATGTTTGCCAACATGGTTTGTTGCATGGTTGTTGTCTTTGTGGTTCCGATGCTGAGGCAGGGAGTCTCCACTGGCGCCGAGGTATGCAGGCGTTGCTGCACATGTACAATGGCAGCAGGTGGTAGATCGTGTTCATGCAGAAGCGGTGGGGATGCATGATGATAAAGACTTGCATAGTCGCGTGCATATTCAGGATGGCCAGGGAGTGTGTTGCAGATGGAATCACCTACCCATGTCTTTTTGTTTCGCTAAGCACTCTATCTCACCTTTGGATCAAAAATGAGGGGAAGGAATACAGGAGGAAAGAGATACAAAAAAGGGTGTATATGAAACTTGAATGAGACAATTGGTGAATGTGTCTTTTTCACTCTGGAAGAAGTGGAATAAGGAACACGTATCATGCGACGATGCTGATATGCTACAAAAGAGTAATGTGAACAAGAAACCGAAACTTTCAAAATGTGTTTTACAGCAGTCACAACTCCTTTGGTTTTTGAGTCACAAATAACGTTGTTTTGTTGTAAACACAGCCTCTGTCTTTGTTTTTATTTACTCACCAAAACCTGTAATTGTAGTAATTTGCAGGGCTTTTGTGTTTCTAGCAAAGGCTGTTGAATGTCATGGCACTATGTACAACTCAGCTGCTCACTAGTTGCGGGGAAGAATTGCAACAAATTCTTCCTTTTTTTTTCTTTCTTTCTTGTTCGTTCTCGACACAGGCTATACTTGGCCTAGGGCCATGTTAGCTTGGCATGGCTTTACGGTACCTGTAGGACAGCCATTCAGAGCTGGCGCATAGAACAGGTGGTTGGCATGGGTCTAGATGGGCTGTAGTGTTGACAGGCGCTTTGACGGAAACGTGTAGAGAAAAACACCAGGGTGCAGGGTAGTGTCCATCGCAAAGTGGATATAGGGCATAATTGCGCACTTGGTCTGGGGGTTACATGTGTTGGAAAAGTGGCGTGTTGTGGCCACTACCGGGCCTTGGTTTGCCGCGCTACTCTACACGGAGCAGTTGGGGTTCCTAGCTGACAGCGTTGTCGCGTAGTGTGGGCGAAAACAAGGCAAAGAAGCAAGCAAAAAGTCCAACGACTATTGTCCCAGGATGGAGACTGGATACGAGGGATGCTAATCCTGCAACGGCGTCAGCGGGGTTTCCGGTTTGGGACATGGGCAACAAGAAAAATCATTCGGTGGTTCAGTGAGGCTCGGAGGATTAACGCAGGCAGCGTAGCATCCGGTGTAGATCCAATCGCTTGATTAAGAGCCGGGAAGAGTATCGATAAATCATGCGGGTATCAAGCGAGATTGGGAAACAAAAGGTGGCCGGGGGGTGGATTGGGGAAGAGTCGGCCGACGAGAACAAAGTGAGCGGGAAGCGACGTAATCACGGGTGCAAAGCACCGAAGGCGAGGATGGGGAAAAGCATTGGCGATCATCCGCTTGTGAGACGCGTCAGGCAGGTCTTCCCAACAGTTGTTGGAGGGCGAGGTTGCGAGCTGAATGCAGATCGATCCAAAGGCGTTGTGCTGCGTGTTGAGATGCACGGCGATGACGATGGACTGACCGGGCCAGTGTCCCCAGATTTGTGATGTAGGCAGGAAAGATTACGCGTTCGGCAGTGGGGTCGCGTTGACAGAGGGGTGGGCAGCCGGCGAGTGGACGAGAGGCTGGAGAGGAGCGAGGGGCGGGAGAGCTAAGAGATGACGGAGTCATGTCCTGCAGCAGCCAGTGATGCGATGCACCGGGGCACGAGGTGGGAGACGGGTGCAGCCAACGCGCGCGCGCGGATTGCGGCGGGCAGGCCAGCGAACCAGCCGGTGGTGGCAGCTCGAGTGTACTATGGAGCAGCATAATCAAAAGGAAATTTCCAAGCACATGCGCGACGGGTGGCTGGCAGCTCCGGGGCAGGGTTTGGCGGTGGGCAAGGCCAGCATGTATGTGTGTGGGTAAGCATGACGTGTAGAAGTTGGCGTCTGCGACAGTACCCCTCTCGGGGACAGGATGAATGGCATGGCAATATATGGTGCACGTCGGAGACGGCAGCGTGTGCTGTCGTAGTATGTGTCGATGTACATATAGGACGTACGATGTAACTGCAAGGTGCAGCCGCCAGCCAGTCGCCAAGCGCAGGGCTAGCAGGGGAGGGGCCTGGTGAGGGCCATGGTCCGTGCATGGATCATGGCGGCATAAGCACGCCACCGCCGGCTCCCCCCTGAGCTTGGTTGGCGTGCAAGACTGCGAGGCTCGGGACCTTGCGAACACCGTGTGCAAGCATATGGCTCTTGTTTTCTGCCAGCTGGGCGTTGCCAGGGCGGGCCTGGGGCGGGTGGTGCAGTCCGGGCGCCAAGGCGTGTATTGGCTGCGGCGGGCGCAAATGGCTGGGCGCGGACAGGACGAGACGAGACGAGACAAGAGGAGCGTGATGCAGCGGCGAGAGGTGGTGCAGAAAAAAAAGGTCGTCTCCATGAGTAGGTGCCCCTGCAGAGGGCCGACGTGGGGGGATGTGGCCTTGATGTGCGAGGCTATTCAAGCGTCCGCAGTGGGCTGGCTGGCCGGACACGGGAGGTATTTTTCCCTTCAGCCATGGCATCGCCACAGCGACGGGCAGATGACGTCGCGGAGGCTGGCAGCAGCGCGGTTGAGAGAGAGACGGGCGAGGGTCGCGGTTGAGACAGGCTGGTGGTGTTGTGTGGTTGGCAGCTTTGGGGCGCGCAGGCTAAATTTGGGCCTGAGGGTCCCTGACAGGGGGGCCACTTGCTGTCCCAGCACTCGACCAGCAGTTTGCCGGCTGCGTGGTCGCAAGCCCGGCGCGCGCCTCGGCATGGGCGCGCGCAAGCCCACTCGCACATGGGCAGCAGCAAACGTGCCCGCTCTCAGACTTTGCGGCGATGGGATGCGTGCATCTGCGGCGGCGGCGGCGGGCGTTGAAGTCGACTTAAGACTCGACAGCGGTGCCCAAGATGGCAGTTGACGACCATGTGCCCAGCGCGCTAGACCCGTTTGGGCGGGCGGCCATGGAACGGTACCTTAGACTCGGTTGGCTGAGGGCGGCGCACTCCTGACTGCCCATTGCCCATCGCCCATGGCCTTGTGCCATCCGTGCACCTCTCTTTCTTATACTCGCTCGTTGTCCAGCCGTTTGCTCCGCCTGGCTCTGCCCTCGTCGACATCATCGCCGCTGCACACACACTGCCATCGCAGCCTCGCCCGGTAACGCTGCTGCTGCCGCTGCCGTTGCCGCTGCTGCTGCCCGCCGCCAGTCGCTCGTGTCTGGTAAGTCCGCTGTCTGTACCATGTGTCCGCCGCCCTGCCGCCGCTTGCTTAATTGGCCCTGGTGATGACGATGACGGCCATGACAATCACTTTCATGACAATGGCCGTCGTCCTGTGTCCTGGACCGCCGTCAGCACGGCCCAGATGTTGAAACGCCGCAATACGAAGCTCAAGTCCAACAATAGCCTCCACCTCAGCTTGTCCTGCGCCTGCGCCCGCCCACGCTCTCTCGCCATCACCACCTCGCCCGCGCGCGCCTTCACTAGTTGCTGGTTTTTTGTGCATCCAGAGCTAATTTGAGACTGCAGACAATATACACTCGCTTGCTTGCCTGCTTGCCTGCCTGCGCACTCGCTCGCTCGCTCGTGCCGTGGTGATCACCACGCCCCTTGGGACTACACTACGCTGGCCCTCGGTCGCATCCATCGCACCTGCAGCCCCAGACTCGCCCGACCGCACCTGCCTCGTATCGCGCGTTCTGGGTGCATGAGACTGTCGCTTCCTTGCTGAGAGAGGGCCGCTCAAGGCAGTGGCGGGCGCTCCTTCCACTGCAATCCACGCCAGCCACCACCACCACCGCCGGCATCATGGGCAAGCCAGGCCTCGGTCTCTTCACCGCCCGCCGCAAGTCGCAGGGCAACGTCTTTGACGAGGTCGACGTCGCCACCAGCCCCGACACGACCGCCCCGCCTGCGGACGCCGGCGGCTTTCGTCTGCTCAGTCGGACAGAGGTCGAAAAGGCCAAAGAGCAGCGCAAAACACAGGAAAAGGAGCGATCGTCCAAGTTCCCTCGCTTCAGCGGCTTCAGCCACCCGGGAGGCAAGAACCGCAATCAGTCATTCGACGACGATTCTCCAGCCTCGTCCAAGCGGTAAGTCACTAGCCGCTAAGTCATAGCGTCGGCCGGACTGACCCTTTAATTAGCGACAGCAAGTCCAGCAGTGGGACTCAATTTTCCACATCGAGACCCTATGCCAATGGCCAGCACGGCTCCACCTCGACACTCCCTTCCTCCACCGACGCCAGCTCTGACGACAATCTCTTTGCAAACGTCCCCCGTCCTGCCCTCGCCCAGCACAACAGCTCGCCGGGCCCCCTCACCGCCTCCAAGAAGCCGCTCCCTTCGCAGCCCAAGACCACCTCAGGCGTGTCGTCATACAAGGATCTCTCTAGCTCAGGGTGGAGTGGCCGAAATAGGGCCATGACTACTTCTAGCTACGCCAGCACTGCCGTCCCGCCTAAGCTCGAAGCAGACCTGAGCTTTGGCGGCTTCGAGGACGACATGTTTAGTCATCTCCAGCGCAAGGAGTCGCCCGAAGCTCAACGCGACCAGCCCTCCGGACGATCGCTGCTCGCCGAGAAGCGGACCGCCCAGCCCGAACCCATCCAGATCAAGTCACAGTTCGACGTCGAGCCGCCGCTGAAAAGCTGGGACAGCCGCAATTCCGCGGACAACCTCATGGCATCGTCGCACTCGGACCGCGAAGCCTCACCGCCGCCGCCTCCGCCCCCTCATAAGTACTCTGCCTATGCCCCTGTCGCGTCCGAGAGCCCTACCTTCCACCAAGGCTCTACCTTCCAGGACCCCGATGCCCAAATGGTCCGAAAGTCCTTCATGGAAAGGAACACGTACACCGACACGCCCCCCGAGTCCAAGCCCAACTCCATGTCGTCGTCGTCTGCCAATTCCTACGATACGCCATACTCGTCGCGGTCCGGCACCACCTCTAGCACAACCAACAACACGGTCACTCCCAAGGCTGCCGCCCCGCCAACAGCACCGCCATCCAACACCGACAAGGAAGAGGATGACCTGTTTGCCCAAACGAGACTGGCACCTGCGCCTCAAGCCCCCACAGTACGGAAAACTTCTGGCCCTGCTTCTGACAACAAGACCCTGTCTGCCCCTGCCACAGATGCCAGCCGACGTGTCATGTCTCAGGCCGAGTTCCGTGAGTACCAGAAGAAGGCCATGAACCAGCCGCCGCCAGAGGAAGACTCCGAAGAGGAAGACTACGAAGACGAAGAGGATGCCATCAAGAGGCGACAGGAAGAGGAGCTCATGAGGCGTAAGAACCAGCAGATGCACTTCGCTCGCGAGGCCATGCGGCGCTCTACTACCACGGGATCCGGAGCAGAGTCTGGCCCTGACGCCATGGGCTTTCCATCCGAGACTTCCATGAAGGCAGAGGAATGGGAAGACGAAGACGTGCCCCTGGGTATCCTTGCTCAGCACGGGTTCCCCAGCCAAGCCCGCAACAGGCATCCGAGTCAACCGACCAACGCCATGCCATCTTACATACCAGATCGCCCCGCTTCTGCTGGCGCCATGAGCCATCGTATGGGCAGCAACATGAACCTCCCAGCTTTTGCCCGAAACCTGCCCCAAGATCCTTACAGCAGCCCGGTCATTGGCGGCGGCTTGATCCGGCCGACAAATCGCGAGTCCATGGGTTTCAATGGGTTTGCACAAGGCCCTGCGTCGGTTGCTGGCGATTCTGTTATTGGCGGCATGGGCATGCCACCCAACATGATCTACCAAGAAGCCGGTTTGTCACAACCCTCACTTGTCGACCAGATCCAGATGCGGGACATGACCAAGCAAAAGTACACGGGCGGTGCTTCAGCCAAGAAGCCGCAAGCCGGTCCTTTCACCGGCATGCTAGGGCAGCAGATGAACGCCAGCGGCCAAAACCAGAGTGCTACCCGCATGTCACAGATGCCCATGATGAACGGCATGAACCCCATGATGAATATGATGGGTGGGCAAATGCCAATGGGCCCTATGGGAATGGGAATGGGAATGGGTATGGGTATGGGTATGGGCCAGATGGGCTACCCTGTGGTGCAAGGAAACGATTACATGCAACAGATGCAGCAAATGCAGCAGATGATTGCCATGCAGCAGATGCAACTTCAGATGATGCAGCAACCCCAGCAAGATCCTCGGATATCCATGGCCATGTCCAACAACAGCTACGCGCCCAGTGCCATGGGTGGCGGAAATTTCCTAAACGTTCCCAATGGTCAGGGCCGGACAATGTCGTTGATGGGAGGTCCACCCCAACTGCCGCCACAGCCGCCACAGCAACAACGCACAATGTCCTTTATGGGCCCTCTTCCAGGGTACACTCCCTCCATCGCACCATCCGAGCGTTCTAACGTTGGTCTGTCCGCTAGGTATCGACCCGTCGCGAACCCTAACCATTCTGACGCCGTGTCGAACGGAACCTCGATGACTCTCCAAGTCGCCGGAGGTGTCAATCAGAACCGAACGGGCGCCATCAAAGGCATACTCAAGAAGGGCAGCCCTGGCCCCCAGGTCAGTGTTGCCGAAGTTGATGATGACAATGAAGACTGGGGCAAGATGGCTGCGAGAAAGAACAAGTCCAAGGACAAGGAGAATAACGCTTCTGGCCTCGAGGACCTTACCCGCGGCCTCAACATATAGACGTCGTACGTACATGCGGCCATGCACATATACGCATTTCCCATTGATTTTCCCCTTTGCCCTTGTCATACACGCACACATATACTCAATTCTACCACACCCCCCACGCATGTTTGGAAAGAGACCTAAAAGCAGCAACATAATACGGATGTAATGGACACGGAGAGAATGCGATCCAAGAATCTCCTTCTCTTTCTCTTTCTTTCTCTTTTCAAGCTCTGAAAATACATGGAAGCGGCTTTTCATGGACCCTCATGGCTCTGGGACTTTTTTTTCTAAACAAAAGGGGTAATCCCCGGGGTCTATCCATATTCTTAAACCTTTTCTTGTATTTGGATAATGTTGCATTTACACATGGCGTTTTCTTTTTACTTCTTCCCTCCATCTTTCTTCTTTATCTTCTTTTTCAATCTGGCTTTGTAGCTTCTTTTATTTTCCTTCCCGCCACTCTATTGGGAAACTTACACTCGCTGAATGGGAAAGGGAGGAGGGGGGAACAAACAAAATATGTATACATGGAAGCGACAACTTTTGTTGTTTGGATAGGCGGTCGCGTCCCCCTTTTTTTCGGTGTGTGTGTGTCTGTACGTGTATCTTGATCTGTATATGCAGAGAGTTGTGTGTACTTGGTCTATGTACGTGTTGGTGCGTGTGTGTTAATGTTTTTATTTTTATTTTTTGCATATAGATGCTGGATATGGGGAATGGAATGCAAGCGAAGTGTAACGAGTGAGGCTTTTGATGAGGCGTGTAGCATACCACTCTTCTTCCTTTTTCCCCCCTGTCCTTCTCTCATTTATATTCGGGCTATACATGGGGTTTGGAGTTGGAGTCGGGAGACGGATGGGAGGTGGGTGTTGGGCGGAGTTTGTTGCCAAGTAGGAACAGAATGAAGTAACATACAGAGTGAGAGAAACATAGAAAGCGAGAATAAGAAATTTTTCAAATGTCAATGCTCTCTCTTTTTTGAGTTGCATGGCTGACTTGTCTGTGTGTGGTACGTGATGTGAATGTTCGTCATGTTGGTATTCTATTTCTCTCGCTCTCTACATTTACGTGAGTGTGCAACTCCTCTCCCCACTGGACATGCTTACATGCACATGTCTGGCATTAGATGTAATAGTATGTATAAAAACAAAGTGCTGTAGTGGGGAGAAAAGAGGAATAAAAACAAAGGTATATCCTAGGCACTATTCTCTCATGCTCCATGAAGACTTTCATCTCTTTGCAATCCCTCGCATCTTTTTTTTCTACCACGAGGGAGGGGAGATAAGATAGATGGGTAAAAGTGCGCTTGGGAATCTACAGTTCAAAACCAACAAAAAAAAAGAGAGAGGGTAGAAGCCGCCGCCCGCGTAACGCCTCAATTCGTCATCGTGTCGTGTTTTTTTTTGTTCTCTTACATAACATTCCATGTTTAATGTTACGTCTTTCGTTCCTTGTTTACTTTCTCATCTACTCCAGGCTAACCAGCCCTAACCATCTCTATCCAAGAGTTCTCTTGCGGCGATGATTTCCGCCTCCTCGTAGCCCTGCCATCCCTTTTTGCCGGACTTGTAATTCCGAATCATTTCCGCGAGCTTGTTGGTTGCGATTTCCTCTAGCTTTTGGATAATCTGGAGGCTGGGCAGGGACACGTCGTCGGCATCGTCCTGGACGTTGCGCTTGGTGGTTGCCGACGATGTTGCAGGGTCGGAGAGTATGGTGTTGAGCTTGGATGTGAGGAGCTTGAGACTATAGTAGCCGCGCAGATACGAGTCATTGAGCTCGACGGAGCGGCAAAAGTGCTTGAGTGCCAGGGCGAGAGAAGACAGGTTGGGTGGGTTGTTGTTGGCTGTGGAGAGATAGTGTAATGTTGCAATATGGGCGTGTGCCTGTGGAGGGGGTGCGCCCTTGGTCAGCATGCCGTTTGCGGGGACGGTATGGGCGAGGGTGGAGGGAAACAACTCACAGTCCAGGCATTGGGCGTTATGAGCAGCACTTCCTCTGCACAGAAGATGGCCTGCCCCCAGGCTGCAGTGCTGGCGTACAGCTCGCTGGCCTCGGCCCAGGCCTCGGCGTCCGTGGGGCTGATGTGCAATAGAGCCGTGACGGCGATAATGGCATCGTTTGTCCTTCCCAGCGCCTTGAGCACGGCGACTCTCCGCTTGCGGATGCTCATGTTGGTGGGGTCGTCCTTGAGGATCTTCTCGTAGGCAGCAAACACCTTTTCCAGGTCGTCGTCGGACTTGGACGTGGCCTCATTGTAGATGCCGCGCAGGGTGATGATGCGCTCGTTCTGGTCGCCAAACCGCGCCTCGAGACGCTGCAGCAGCTGGAGCGCCGCCTTCTCGTCGCCGGTGCGCAGTGTGGACAGGAATAGGTTCTCGTGGATGGTCCATGTCTCCGGTGTTTCCCGAGAGAAGAGGAGAGACAGCGGCCAAGGCAGGGATGATGTGGGCGACGACGACAGAACGCGGGGCGCTTTTTGTGAGAGGGCGAGGGCCGTGGGGGGCGGTATTTGCGCCGGCGGCGAGAGCAGATTGGCGGGTGACATGGCTGCAATCTGAGTGAAGTCGGGGGCCGGCGATGGGCTGCAAGGTGGACCGTGGAGGTGAGCTGTGCTGGAGGCCCTGTCCTAGCTCCGTCGGCGAAACTAGCGCCTCCGCTGTGCTGTAATCGACAAGTGCACGCCGCCAGAGAGACACGCGAGAGACAAGAAAGCGACCACAAACCTACCGACAAGAACCAGCTATTACGTCCGCGTAGATGCCTCGAGTCACCACCAACCGTATGCCTGCCAAGTCCCCATGATCATGCCTGCTGGCCCGCCATCAACACGCTCCCGCCAGACTACCCCTCCTCGCGCGCTCCCATACCTCGACACACGACGGCGCCAGGTCGCTTGACCGCCCTCCACCATGTAGGCCTCACCGGACCCTGCCAGTGGGCTGCAGTGGGCGTAGCTAACCGGCGCGCAGGTTTGAAAAATCTCTCTTCGACCTCATCCGAGGCCTGCGCAACCACAAGGGCAACGAGCGCGAGTACATTGCCGAGAGCATAAAAGAATGCCGCAAGGAGATTCGTACAAACGACATGGACCTCAAGGCCACGGCCCTCATGAAGCTCACATACCTCGAGATGTTCGGCCACGACATGTCCTGGGCTAGTTTCAACGTCCTCGAAGTCATGTCGAGTTCCAAGTTTAAGCAAAAGCGCACCGGGTATTTGGCCGCTGTACAGAGCTTCCGGAGGGACACTGAGGTTCTGGTGCTGGCAGAGAACCAGCTGAAGAAAGATATTATGAGTTCGAGTCCGCAGTACATCGCTCTCCCACTTGGCGCCATCCCGCACGTCATTAACCCGAGCATGGCCAACTCGGTTCTGTCTGATTTGATACCCCGATTAACCCATTCCCACGCCATGGTCCGAAAGAAGACAGTCGTTACGCTCTATAGACTTGCCCTGGTGTATCCTGAGACACTGCGACCCGCTTGGCCCAAGATCAAGGAGCGTCTGCTGGACGACGACGAGGATCCAAGCGTGACGGCTGCCATTGTCAACGTTGTGTGCGAGTTGGGTTGGAGGCGGCCACAAGATTTCCTGCCGCTAGCACCTAGGTTATTTGATCTTCTGGTCGAAGGGGGAAACAACTGGATGGCCATTAAGCTCATTAAACTTGTAAGTGCCGTGCCGTGGCTGCACCGCTACCTCACGTTGTGGCTAACAGCCTTCAGTTTGCCACATTGACCCCGTTGGAGCCGCGATTGATAAAAAAACTACTCCCTCCTCTAACCAAAATCATCCGAGAAACGTCTGCCATGTCTTTGCTGTACGAGTGCATCAGTGGCATAATCCAAGGTGGCATTCTGGAAGCCGTGGAAGGTACCTCGGAAGGCGAAGAGGTCGCAAAGCTATGTGTCGGTAAACTACGCGGCATGATGATAATAGAGGGTGATGCAAATTGTAAGCTAAGGTACACTGAAATGCAAAGTTCCATGTCTCATCATTCTGCAGTAAAATACGTCGCATTGCTCGCCTTCGAGAAGATTGTTATATCCCATCCGTACCTGGTTGCACAGCAGCAAGATGTCATTCTCGAATGCATTGACGATCCCGATATTTCGATACGAATGCGGGCTCTGGATCTTGTGGTTGGTATGGTCAACGCTGATAACCTCACAGCCATTGTAGGACGACTGATGCGACAACTCCGTAACGCGCCAATTGCTACTGCTGCAAGCGACCCGAACAACGATCGAGGCAGATCGGCAGGAATCACACCTTATGGTGACGATGATTCAGACGTGGAAGAGAATCTGCCGCAGCACGAACAAAAATCAGACCAACCGCCGCCCTTGCCAGACGACTACCGCACAAGCGTGATTCGCAGAATTCTGGAAATGTGCTCTCGGGACATGTACAGCAATATTAGCGATTTCGAATGGTACATTGATGTTCTTACCCAGCTTGTCCGCGTATCCCCTGCTACAAAGGCAACCTCGGTCATGGAAGAGGAGGAAGAGTCAGAGCACTTTGACGAAATTGGCGCTGGCATTGGGCTCGAGCTACAAAATGTTGCCGTTCGCGTGAAGAGTGTTCGGCCAGAAGCTGTCGAGGCCGCACAGTCACTTGTTCTGGTAGATCGCCGAGATCAGATGTTCCCTGCGTCTGGCAATGGCGGGCAAGGCGTGCTCGAATACGCTGGGTGGCTTGTGGGTGAGTATGCCCGTTACCTTACTCGGCCAGAACCTGTCATGACCTCTCTGTTACATCCCACTTCGCTCCAGCTGCCTTCGAAAACCCTTGCCGTATACCTGCAGGCGATACCCAAAGTCTTCTCCAGCATGGCTGGAAATGACCAAATATCATGGACTCCAGAGCGCAAGACGCTAATGTCTCTTCTCATGGCGCGGATTATCCATTTCTTAGAGCCGCTGTCTACGCACCCTAGCCTCGAGGTGCAGGAACGTGCAGTCGAGTACCTGGAACTAATGCGCCTCGCTGCAGAAGCTGCATCGGGCACTGCTGCTAGCGCGGACCAGAGCGAGTTTACGGACCCGCCTCTGCTGCTTACGCAGGCTATTCCTGCTCTCTTCTCCGGAGCCGAGTTGAATCCCGTAGCTCCTGGCGCGCAACGAAAAGTTCCCATTCCAGAAGACCTGGACCTTGACACACCCATCAACCCCAACCTGCAGCATCTGCTCTCTGCAGTTGACGCAGAGGGTTTCGAAACAGAAGAAGATGATGTGTATGCTGCATACTCGGAACCAGCCGCAGCCTCTACAGAACCATCCGCCGTTGCAGCGCCGGCGGCCGACCGCCTGGACGGCTCTCAAAAGGAGCCCACATCATATCAAAATGCCACAGAAGACGAGTACCTGGACCCCGATATTCTTGCCCGCCGGAGAGCAGAGCGCAAAGAGCGATACAAAGATGACCCCTTTTACATCGATCCCGAAGCGGACAGGGACAGCGGAGCAGTCACACCGTTGAGCAGAATTGTCCGCGACGGAAACCGAGAGAACAATGATCTCGACATTGATTCCATTCCGATTATGGAGCTCAACCTGGACAGCAAAGGCTCGTCTTCCTCGGAGCACCTTCCGCGATCGCGAAGTCCACGCAAACCCGTGCGCAAAGTGGACATCATGGGCGACGAGACGCTTGGACCCGTTGCATCAGATGCTGCCTCGGCCAACAGAGAAGACATAGTGCAACCACGTGGAGGAAAAGCAAAGAAGTCGCTCCTTGAGGTCGATAGCTCTGGTCTCGGTGCACTGAGTCTGGATGACGACGACCAGGGTCGTTCGAACCGGAAGCTCACAGCGCTTGAGATTGAGCGCAAAGCGCAAGAGGACGCGGAGATGAAGAGAGCGCTGCAGGAGGTGGAGCGCCTGCGGCTGGAAATGCAGCGCGCAAGTGAACGACTCCTGGTTAAAGAGGAGGTTGCGGTGAAAAAGAAGAAGAAGAGAAAGGTGAGAAAGGTTGCGGTGGAGGGAGATGAGATGGACGAAGCACTACCAGAGCCCGCTGTAGGTGGTGGTGGTGGTGGTGGTGACGAAGGAGGAGAAGAAAAGGTGGCAACGCCTGTCAAGAAGAAGAAAAAGAAGAAGGTAAAGCCTGTCGAGGGCGGTGATGGTGAGGGCCCGGATAACGCTGCCCAGAGGGAACCCGACGCGGAAGGCCAAGAAGAAGGCAAGGTCAAGAAGAAGAAAAAGAAGAGAAGGACTGTAGTCATGGATGAGGGTGCAGACGCGCCGGCCGAGTAGTACAGTGCAGTACAAGTAATACACGATATGGAAAAAGTGTGCTTGTGTGACTCTCTTTTTGGCCCAATAAAGACTCGAAATGCTATTTGGTATCTTGCTATACCATGCATGTCCCCGTGTATGTAAAACGCCATACCACCCTAGGAAATCGATGTGAGAAAGAAAAAACTGTCGAACGGGGTTCTCGTCCTCGTCCTCGTCCTCGTCCTCCCCTTCTTGCTGAACCCTATCTCCTCTCTCCCCATTTTTATACACATATACATCCCTCGCTTACTCCCCTCTCTTTCTTTTGTATTCGCGCACGCCTTCTCACGAACCCCCGTTCCACCTTTAAAAGAAGAGCCTGAGAACCTCGAACAACAGACCGCCGCAGAGCACGAATGCAAGGACAACTACAAGGAAGATTCATGTCAGCCACCAAAAAAAACGGGACATGTGCGCGTGCAGAAGAGCAACAGTAAAACAGGTGCAAAACCGAAAAGAGAAGGTAGACAAAAAAATAAGGACATACTAATCCACGCCTTGCTAATCGGCGACTTCTGCGGCCCTTGCTTCTTGACGATGGGCACGTTCGAGTCCGGCTTGCCCATCTTCTTCTCCTGAGCTTTGGCAAAGCGCATGTTTGCCTGGCGTTGCTGGGGTGTTTGCGCCTGCGCACCCCGTGTGTTAGCGATTGGAAGGGGGGGTAACCTAGTAGAACGAGACTTCGCTGTGGGCGCTCTAGGGAAAGGAATGGGGGGAGGAAAGACTCGAGGGGGTTCGGGCGTTTGCGTACCATTGTGAATGCGGGTGTTGCTGGTGTTGCTGGGGCGGATATACGAGGAGTCGAGACTGTGTACGGAGAGAGAAGGAATATATGTGTATGTGCGAGGAAAGGAAGGTGTGTTCGAAGAGACGGAGACGATTGGGTGTTCAGGGACGACAAAGGGAGAGCGTGAGCAGCGAGGGCGGCGGGAATCCAGGGTCCAGGAGGGTTCGGGTTGTGCAAGGTGTTCGGTTTGGAGATGAGATGCGCACGGTCCGTGTTCCCGCCGCCAAACGACGACGACGCTAAAACGTGCTAGGGCGGTTTTTGGGCTGGTCGCGTTTGCGGAGATGGAGGGCGGAGGTTTACTCTTTGCGTTTTGGTCAGGGAAAAGCTACTACTAGGCTTGCTTGCCTGCCTTGCTGTTCCACCTTTCTCTGCGATCTGACACGGGCGATTCCTAGTGCAGGAGCACCAATTGTATACAAAGTCATTTAGGGCTTTTCCGAGGCCTTTTTTCCTTTTCTTCTTTCTTCTTTCTTCTTTCTTCCTTCGTACAGCCGTCGTCGGCCTTGTGGTGCGCGAGAAGCGGGGATCTTCAGACGGGAAACGGCAGCACAATGAGCAACATCAGAATAGTACGGCCATTATGGAGGAGGGCAGCGGTCTCGACGAGGATAACAGCACAAGCATCGCGACGAAGATTTGCTACTGAGACACAACCGTCGCCGTCGCCGTCGCCGCCGCCGCCACGCAAAGAACCGTCGCGAGTCGTACGTCATACCTGGCCCCTCCCCCGATAGAAATCACTATTGCATATTAACTATTGCCCCAGGGCGCATACTACGGCACCTTTGGCTCGCCAATCTTGAAATGCTTCCTCGGCGCGCTTTTCACCTACCAACTCGCTTATTACGTTTGGTACAAGCTAGAAACCATCGAAGAACGACACGACACGCGGTCGGAAATTGTTGAGCTGCAGGAAGAGCTGAAGCAGGCGCTCGAAAAGCAGCGACTTGTGGCGCGGGAGAAGTGGGGCCAGGCGACTGAGGCGGTGCAAAGGGAGAAGCACGAGTTGGGTGAGGCTGTCGATGCTGTTGTCGAAGAGGTAAAGGAGGGCGCCGACGAGGTGAGCAAGGGAACGAAGGCTGTAGGCAAGGTTGCTGGTGGGGGATGGTGGCCTTGGTAATCAGAAGAGGCAGGTTTGTGTATATGTAACTGTAGTTCTATTCGCATGTATATCAGATGGATTGATGATCCCCATTTGTGACGAGTACTTGCTTTCCATTGTGCAGAAGCACAAGCAGATCTCCCGCCAATCCTCGTTTCTATATCCCTTTCAAAAAGTTCTATCCTAGTCTTCTCTCTTCGTTCTGGCATGCACTTTTCTCATGTGAAACCTAACGCAGCTACTCCAATCTTTCTCGTGCCCCTGCCGCCTAAGATGTAGGTAGACAGTCGCCACTGGATGCTCAACAATGACTTCCAGCTTAGTGGTTGCCAAGCTATATGGTCAAGTCAAAGTTTCTGAGTAGGTCGCTGCTTAGCGTCTCGGAGAGACATGACGCTGTTGTCCCTCTGGACATGCTATACGATGGCGTTGCGACCAGCAATAAAGCATATTTGCCTCGTTCTGGATGCATGAAGCTTCAGCCGAAAAACTCCCCAGAGCCGAGCGACTCCCATGGCTTCCCAGTCTCCCACACACTCTGCAAAAGCGCACTCATCTTGGGTACCTATCTTCAATGTCAGTCGGAGTAATCCCGCGACTCCAAAAATTCTAACAGCCACTTACCTGGTTTAGTCCGAATCCCTCAACTCCCCTCAGCCGATCCATGATTTTCTCTCTTTGCACTGGATCCTGTGCATCGCAGCCGGCAGCAAACATGGGAAACAGCAGGCAAGCTTCTGCCGAGCTGCCCCTCCGAATTTTGTACAACAATCCTATAATCTCGCGGACCGCATGCTGGACTTCTGGATCCGATGCAGATTTTCCGAGCACGCGACGGTACAGTTGGATTAAGCCGGCCCAGTGAAAGAGTTCGTTCGTTGCATAGATCTCTGTTGCATCCAGCGCGCCTTCAGTCTCATCCCACGGGCTGGATCGGTGGTTGCATCCTTTGCGGATATTTCGATCCAGCAGCCCTTCCTCGAGCGCCCGTCGTATCTTGATAGCCTCTTCTACAATCTCGTCGCTAGGCACCCAGTCTTTGCGTACGTTGCCTTCTTCATCGATACGATGTGGCTCGCAGCGTTTGGACAACTCAGAAATACGAGCCAAACTGACAACACACCGGGTGGTGAAGCCCATCAAGCAGTCAATCTCAAAATCTTCGTCTGTAGGCGCATCTTCACTGGACCAGTAGGAAGACCCGAGCGGCGCATTATCCTTATGTCCGCTTAGCGAGCCAAGCACATCAATATAGGCAAACCATTGTGCAAGAAAAAAGGCCACACGATCCTGTCGGCTCATGCCTCTGGGCCCACCACGTTGGGCAATCATCTGACGCGCCATGGTGAGGTGATCCTGCCAAGATATAGGTACTTCAAAGGTACCTGGGGAGATGATTTCCAGGCTCGCCATCATGATGACTGCCGCTAAGGTGTTGTCAGGGACCTCGTTTGGATTGTCATTGAGCGTCTGCCGAAGCTTGGGAAACACGTCTTGTACCCAAACTGCAATCCGGTTTGAGGGCTCGGGGTGATCGAGCATGCGAGCGCGATGCGAAGCACTGTATGCAAGAAGGAGACTTAAAAGGTTCTCATCGCGCACAGCCACTGGCAAAATCAACATAATTTCCTCATGGTGCCTGAAGATACTTACTTTTTGGAAGTACGTGTCGGAAAGGGTTTCTCTCGCAGTCATGTGGGACCAGGACCCGAGCTGTATGATTAAGAAAATGATGAAAGTAGAGCAGATTCATATGGTTCTCCATGAGCAGCGGCGGAAGAGGCTCTAGAGACTTGGGAATTCTAATGGGTACAGGTTTCGCATAGTAACCTCCTTTTTCAAACGCCACGACTTTGCTTCCAGACTCCGCACTGCCATGTGGAAATTCGTCGTCAATTTCCATTGTATGACTTTGCGGACTAAACGTAGCAATGGCTGAACAGTCATCGTTTCTAGGAGTGTCCAAGTCTGGAAGACCCAAATCGTAACCGTAGGTTGTCGAGGTTGAGTCAGCGATGGGATATTGCCTTTCATTTTCGCCTTGGTTACTGTTCGAATATTGCCCTTGAGATTGGAGATCATTGATGAGGGATTGCACGGATACACGTCGCGGGTCTGAAGGCGAGACTGCCGATTCGTGTGGTGTGGATACTGCCTGGAAGACGACCCCTTCGGAACCGACCGATTTCGGTGTTAGAGGAATGGCATTGTAGGGACTATACGGAGTGGGCGAACCTGTTTGTGGTGAATATGATTCCGAGAGTGTAGCTCCGGGCGACTCGCTCAAGGTCCCGTATCTATGGTATCTCGACATGGGGTCTGCAGAGATTTGCGGCGGTGGCATTCCGGTATTGACGGGAGTGAAGCCTGGAGCATTAGGCTCGAACGCATTGAAGCCGGATATTGTGGAGGGCTGATTTTGAAATGCGGATTGGGTATGTACCTGGGCGTCTGGTGTTGACGCTTGCATATTACTCTGAAAGAAAAGGGTACCTTCCATCATCGAGCTGGTGCTGACGACACTATCTGGCACAGCTTGGGTAGAACTCAGCGTGGAGATGATGGATGAAGATTGTGCATGCGGTTGCACCAGCGGCTCTGACGTTGGAATGAACAGCTGTGAAGTATTCTCTTCGACCGAAAAGTTTGATTGATACGGGCTGGCCGAGGCACTTGAGGCATCTGAACCAGCACCGATCCTGTCCTTCTTCGTGCGACCTCCCCAATTGAGCCGAATACTGTAATCGCATGCTTCGCCTTGCCGTTCACAGTTGGTACACGATGGCTTTTCTTCTCCACTGATACAAGGTTACTGCTGCTTTGCGATGAACAGTGGCCAAGCAATCCTTACCATTTTACTTTTCGAGCTTTGCATGGCCTGCGCAGAGTTAGTACATGTGGGTCGCCCGTATGCTTTAGGTAACATGGTCTTACCAGCATCCGTTGCGCGACCTTCTCTTTGGCTCAACACCAGGTTTCTTTGGACGAGGCATCTTGTAAATCTCTCAATTCCGAGTCGAGCGGCGCAAGCAAGGGCACTGTGCGTATTGATGGTGCGTGAAATGCCAAGTGACTCTGGTGCACGCGATACCAAAAAACGCCATATAGAGTGGTTCTCTGCAGCCGGAGGTGTTGGTTGAATAGTTGCGCGTGTTGGATGCACAGGCTCCTGGCTGGATACTAAATGCGGATTCTAGGCTGGCTGCGCCAGATGGGTGGTTTCAGCAACCTAAAATTGACCATACTATCTTGAACCAGAAAGCATTATTGTGGTGTGGTTGCTTTTCTTGCGCAGCACCAGGGTGTGCGCACAATGCAGAGTGGAGAGAAGATTGGGAAGAAGGAGCGATAAGGACCCCCGCATTTTGCCTCTGGCGCCAATCACGGAGGCCGAGCCTCTCTTCGCCAAGTGGGTCAGGCCGCCGTTGCCGGAACCAACCCCGGCCACCTCTGCGAGTCTGTAGGGTCCACATGCTATGGCAACAACGATATGATTAATACAAGCACGTTTGTAGAATTCGATGTCCTAAGCAGCACATACATATATAGCATCACATCATGGCACAAAGGAAATGCTCAGTTTGTATGATTACAATTGCATTGATCGTACTAGATGCACCCCTACCACTGCACTAGCCTAAAGGAGTGTTCGCCATAAAACAGAAGACATTAATTACCTAAGATGACACTCCGTAGCAATCAACTCTTCACCGACTCGGAAAGACCTTGCTATGATGGAAAGGAACGAGAAAGTCGTGATTCATGACTGAGGCGCGTCGCCGCAGCGATCCGGCTCAGAAGTCGTGTCGATGTACCGTTCGTCTACTCGATGTTGATCTTGCGAGGCTGAGGAGCCTGGGCCTTGGGGACAACGATGCTCAAGATGCCGTTCTTGAGACTGGCCTTGACGGCGTCTTGGTCGACTCGGGCTGGGAAGGCGAAGGAGCGGTGGAACTCGCCAACCGAGCGCTCGCTGACCCAGTACTTAGTCTGCGAGTCGTCGTGCTTGGTCACTCCCTTCTCCTGGGACTGCTTGGCGACCTTGTTGTTGGCGTCGGACGACTCGTCCTCAACCTTGGGCTGGTGGCTGAGCTTCTTCTGGTCTGCCTTGTCGCCGCTCTCAATGAAGCCCTGTGGGCGCTGGCCCTCTTCGCGGACATGCTCGTGGCGACCGGAGATGGTCAGCGTGTTGTTGTCGGTCCATTCGATGTTGATGTCCTTCTGCTCGACACCGGGAAGCTCGCCGTGGAGTTCGTAGCTGTCTTTGGTCTCCTTGACGTCAAACTTGGGTGTGAAGGACCGGACGCTTTCGAATTGGCGGTCGAGGTTGCGGAAAGCCTGGCGGTCGTACTCGTCAAAGAGACGGAACATGGGAGCAAACTCCTGAGTAAACCTTGGGAAGAGAGACATGGTTGCTGGTGTGTGCGAGAAGTGTCGGATGGTTGTAGGCTTGGAGATGCGGTTGAGTTGTCGTGGAATTCGTGTGATTGTAGAGCGCAGTGATTGCATAAGACTTGTTGTGAGTTGTGTTCTGATGCTGAGCTATGGGAGCAGGTCGATGGGATTTATATACTCGAGGGACGCGTTTCTCGAATGATCGCAGCTGCCTCAGGCGACTGTTGTTGTGCCAGGCGCGATGCTTCTCGCAGCCTCGGAGATGCTTCGGGCCAATTCTAGAGGCTTCGAGCATGGTGTTTGCCGTCATCTACACGTAACTGCATCACACCACATGGCCGCATATGACAGTCGCAATGCCTGGAGAGGGCAGTGGGGACGCTACGTGTCCCCGCGACCCCGCTCGTGCAAGCAACGCGCATCCGCTGGAAAGTTCCAACCCTCATTCCACGTCACGTGATCGTACCATTCCAGCGCTTGTGCGCCGCCGCAGCAGAATTCTGGTCGAGCGCCATATCACCAGAGGCCCCAAAGTGGCACGCGTTACGCGGTGATCGTCTTGCAACATGCTCGATTGCCTCGATGCTTGCGTGTCGTTGCGCTGACGCCTGCAGCACCAAGCATTTTCTTTGGCCAAGTGCCCAGAATCAATACTTCTTCCTGCTACCTGTGAATATCCCGAATGCCTGGCTCCGACCATGACTCTAGCTGATTCCTTCCACGGCGTAGCAGATACTCAATCGTCCCAAAGTCTTTCTTGCTGACATCCCGGTGCTTGTGGAACTGTGACCTAGTAGTCTTTGTCAGCCGCCGAACGCCGGGTTGCCTATCACACAGTCTCGCACCTTGCAAAGTCACGGAAATGCGACTGTGTTTCCTGTAGTTGCGTTAACATGATGCTATAGATCAAATACTACAACAGGCGTACGGCTGGCTTTTGTCTCACGGCGCGCAAGCATTGTCGGTAGAGCGACAGAACATCCTTCTGGAGCCCGGATAGTCGTACCATGATGTTGGAGACTGGTGATTATGACTGCAGAGATTAGAGACAGCTCTGAGGCCAACTGACGAAGAACTGCGGCGGCGTGGAGCCCCATTGGAGGACCGTGCACTGATTCCAGAAACAGTTAGCGCAGCACGATCTTGACACTCGTATCCATGATGCAATCATCGCTGCTGTATATACGGTACGTATAGTAGATTGCAACATCCAAGTGGCTGTCCTGCGGAGCATGTAGTTGGAAGAATTACTGCATTTCTATAATGCTCACTGCAAATTCATTGAATGTTTCGGTAACCACTGTCTCGTGTGAGTCAGCAACCTTCCATTTTGCGTACGTATAACTCGATCTTAATCACGTGATATATCCTTCACGAACATCCATATAGATCCAAAACTCAACCAAGTTCCTCCAAGAGCGGTACTTAATTGAAGTCTTATCAGAAAAAAAAACGAACCCACTGCCGCAACGCCCAACGCCATCACTAGATGAACTGACCAGTTCCCCAAACCACCCCACGGATTGGCCACCCATTCCTAGTTCTAGCGCGATACGTGCTCAGATGTTATCAAACGTGTTTAGCTTAACCTTGATATTGTGTGGCCACACAAACCACTGCTTGTGTAGATCCCACTCTTTGGTCGAGTCCTCAAGTTCGATCTACGCAAATCGTTAGTACAAACTCAACGCACGGAATCTCAGTCAATTTGCCGTGGATCGACGTACCTGGTACTTGCCAAACACAGTGGCAACAACCTTGTATACTTCCACAAGAGCAAGAGCCTTGCCAATGCAAACGCGGTTGCCGCCTCCGAATGTCATGTCAGCATCCTTCATCTTTCTGATCCTAGCTTCGAAAGCGTCCGCGTCTTCATTGTCCCCACGCATCCAGCGCTCCGGGCGGAACTCGTAGGGCTTCTCCCCATACACATCCTCCTTGTAGTGAATGACCCATGGGTTCACGCCAACAATGGTACCCGGCGGCAGGATCGTCCCATCGGCCAAGGTAAGACCTGAAGCAGGTACGACGCGCTCAAAGAGCTGGCCAACCACAGGGTGCATGCGTAGACCTTCTTTGATGCAGGCATCAAGGTAAGGGAGCTGCTCAATGCTGGTGTAGGGTGCTGGGTAGGACAGATGTGCAGAATGCAGTTCTTTTACCAACCGCGCTTTGCATGCAGGCGACTTGAGGAGATGGTAGAATATGCCTTTGATAACAATGGCAAGTGTATCAGCGCCACCAAGAACCTGTCAGGCAAAAGGTCAGAACTAGTGTCGTGATATATGTGAGAGAGCCTGGAATCCAATGTCGCCCGCCCTAAAGTTTCGCAAAAGGTTACTCACATTGATAATCATGTACCCAATGACTTCGTTGTCAGTGACAAGCTCAGGATGATCCTTCTTTGCCTGGAGAAAGCCGCTGAGAAAGTCCTTATCATTGCCAAGCTCAGGATTCTGCATGCGCTCCATGAAGCGTTCCACGGAGAAGCCAGCAGCGACCGAAAAGTCGTCGAACTTGTAGAGGGAGCGAGGCCAGTTTGGGTTCTTTCCGAGCCATTTGTCAAGAGCAGGGATTTGACCAACCTGGATGGGATTAGCATCTACTCGGATAGAGTTTATAGGTATGAACCAGTGAAAGTAGGCATGTATTTACGTACCACAGAGAAATAACGCATTACACGTTCAGCCGTGCCTAGCCTAGAGATTGACAAGTCTGATTAGCATAAAGATCACGTGCAGTCTGGTCTAGAAGCCACGAACATGTCACCAACGTCTTCGCCTCGATCCATGAAACCGATACGCTTGCTCCAGGTCATGTCGCCGAGGAAATCCCACGCGAAAAAGGAAATCCAATCGGCGATATCACAAGTCTTGCCTTTATTGGCTCCTTCGATGAAGCGCGACTCAAGGCGGTTACAAAAGACACGGAGGTCGTCGTCCATGATGCTTTCGATCTGGAGCGCATTCTGAAGGCTGTATAGCTTCTGAACGGGCTTGACTGTTCTGGAGTGAAACTCGTTGCTGCGTGTGCTGAATATATTCTGGATGAGATGGCCATCCTGCAGGGCATCGTTGATGGTCCGCGGAGCTGTCAGTACTTTGTACTCTTACAAGTCGTTGTCTCTGTCTTACATAGTAGTCGCTCTTTTCACGAGTCAGCAGCTGTATAACTTAGGTCTGTGCAGAGCGTTGTAGGCTTACTTTCAAGAATGTTCCACGAGTGTTGTAGATTGTTTTGATGAGATTGGCATCAGCAATACTGACGGTATTGGGGCCCAGACGAACAATGTCACCATGCTTTTTATGCAGCTTCCTCTGTGTCTCAATGTGGGTCTGGCTGTAGTGGTTGAGGAAGCGCCAGATGTTAGAAAACTTGGCCAGGAACGGCCCGGGGATGCTCTTGAGTGGAGATTGAAGGTAAGCGAAAACATATTGGGTAATGAGAAAGACAGCCCCTAGGCCAATAGCCTTTACGAGAAGTCCTGCCAGTGCCATGGTTACACAGTGGTTGTCACCTGCAGTGTGATTCAGATCGTGGTAGGGGATGAAACGAAATCACAATCACAGCTGGAAAAAATCGGGAACCAAGATCCCCTAAGAATGGACCGCTGGTACCAAGCACGCACATGGTTTGCCTCGGAAGTGGGGGGTGAGCGTGTGGGACTAGTATGCCGTCTCTGTTGGATGGCTTATTGGCGTTTGACCATAGAAGAGTCGTGTACCGCTGTAGGATACCAACGTTGCCACTCTGGCTTTAGGTCTTGCATTCCTTTTGCACCCCACCCCCACCACCTTAATCTACGTGGGTGTGATTGGACACAGCAGGGGTAAAGTTATCTGTGCAGGCCATTGCTCTTCCGCAACACCCCAGGCACACAGCTAGTTTGCGGCACGGAGACAGTGATCTTCCCGGGATGATCCCGTGACTAGGGGGTAAAAGGACGCGGCTGATGCCGCCTCTGCCAGATTCGATGACAGATCCCACACCACACTGCCGGGTACAGGAGCATGCAAGACGGCATAGTATCTTGATGTCGAGTAAGACGGGTAAGACTTGCGATAGCGATGCCGCGGATTAGGCTTTCTTTGCTGCACTTGTGCTCAGTCGGGACCAAAGACCGCAAAAAGCAAAGTGTGGATGGCCCCAGCTGACGCTCTCTCCACCTGCGCCGGCCGGGGTGCGGATAGCGGCCCCAGTGGTTGACAGTGCGCACAACGGCCCGAAGCGGAACATTGGTCCCAAACGTCTGATGTGCTAACCCACTATGAAGTATATGTGCGCACGATTTCGGAGCAAATTCTGATGGCGAGCCATGTCTTGTTCGGCTTTAAGCCGGTCGACAGCGGCATGTGTGCATCGTTCAGAACATGGATGCAATCCACTGTTGTCTCTCCTGCATGCCATGTGCCCGACGCCCTGATATCCTGGCCGTCATTTCATCTTTTGGCTTGCTACCACCAACGCAACATGGCTTGCACTTCTTTGCTTCCAACAGCGACAATCACTATTCGAAAATCACATTGGCGGCGCGAGGCTGCGCATAGACACATCCACGTAGTCCCGACCTGTCTTCTTCTTCTTCTTCTTCTGAACCAGAGTATTTTTTCTTCTGGCCCCCTTGGCACGGATCCTGAATAGGACCGGTAGTGGATCTAACGCATTTCATTACTCGATTCATCGCCGTTGGTATTGATTGCATGCACAGAGCAAGGCTCTGTTTCAAGCCTCCTGTTCAGCAGCAAAACGAGGGCAGCTTTCGTAGACGGCCCGGGACACACGGAGGGAGCAACTAACGCGTGGCGTGCTCAGGGCCCTTCACCGTTTATGCGTGCCGCCCGTCTGAATTGGGCAAGGCGGGCTGTCGCCAAGCCGCCTACGCGAGATGACATTGGGCGCTTTCTTCGGGGAATCAGCATCACCATCCGGCGCTAGGGTTTGGCCCGCCTACGCGTGTCCATCCTTCGCAGGGCCCCAGCCCAAGGCAGTTCTCAAGCCAGAGGGGTTGATCTCTTCCTTTTCCACGTTGAGCCTGGCTGGGGTGTAAGAACCGATGCCCTCTTTGACATTTCGTGCAGCAGGATTTCGGCCACAGCATCACATAGCAACCCAAGGCACCGGGAAAGGGCTAGCGCAGCAAGAAAAGCATTGAGTCCCAGTCCTGAAAATAGCAAGTGATTCGTATGATTCGTTCTGCGCTCAAGGCTGCTCCTCCTTCACATCCAGGTGCGTCTTCAGAGACCAACAGATCTACCAGACTTTCGGATTTGTTTGCAGATGCATCTTTTTTTTCTTCTTCAGCATGGGCATCTTTCCACTTGAAAGGGGACATAGATACAGCAACGCACTCCTTGGTTCCTAGCAGACATTCGAGTCTCTCCTCCAGGCACCACTCTTCCCTGGGTCGAAGCATCTATTTGTCTCGCTCCGCTCGCTTGTGCACGAGCAGCAGCTTTCGTTGATTCTAACACAACTATCTTTTCATCAATCTCTTGCGCCACACGACACTGTCTCAGAGGACAGAGAGTCAACAGGCTGAGACCTGTCGCTTCTTCTCTCGAGCAGAACTGCGCAGTTAGGGGCAAATCAAGATGGGCAAACCAGCCGACTTCTCAGACATCCTTAATGGAGTCATGTGGTTTCAGGTGTTCTTTGCCACCGTTTTCATTGCACTGCGACTTTACACACGGCAGTGGATTGTACGGAACTTCGGATGGGATGATGTGATAATGTTGGTCAACTTGGTAAGTCGCTTATGTCGAGTCTTGCTACCAATCATCTGAATCACTGTCTGACTGGCATAGGCTACCTTCATAGGCTATGTGGCTTGCATATCAATTGGAATCAACTACGGTGTTGGCAAAAAGACGGCTGACATCATCCGTCTCGAACTCGACTACTCCAAAGCCATCATGTGGGAAGCCATAGGCCAGGGCATCTGCATCATGGGCATCGCAGCCTCCAAAGCGTCTGTAGCGCTCTTTCTTCTGCGTATCGTCGTCAAGCCATGGCACGTTGGGATTCTTTGGTTCTGCATAGTGAGCACTACTATTCTGTGCATCATCACAACGACGCTACTGTACACACAGTGTGTACCGACAGCCTTTCTTTGGGATCGTACCATTCAAGGGGGCTACTGTTGGCTCAATTTCACTCAAGTTGGTCTCACTATGGGTGCTTGGTCTGCATCCATGGACTTTGTCCTGGCCATTCTTCGTAAGTCAATTGACCTGGGCAACACTGCTTGAACGCCACTGACACAGCCTAGCTTGGCACGTTCTCATGGGCCTCAACATGAAGAAAAAGGAAAAGGTCACAATCGCTTTCGGTCTTTCACTCGGTATGCTTGCCGGCGCATGCTCCATTGTTCGTACCGTTGAGTTGCAATCGCTTGCATCCATGGAGAACTATGTGTACGACACCGCTACCATGCTTATCTGGTCTTCGTCTGAAGTCTGCATGGTCATTGTCTGCGCTTGTATTCCCGTCCTTCGCCCGCTCTACGTGCGTGTCAAGTATGGCTCGCGTGGCGATTCTTCGAACAAAGACTCGTATCATCTTAAGGAATACTCAAAGTCAAAGAGCAGCCGTGGAGACAACAGCCAGCCTGGAAACAAGATATACATGGGCCCTGGCGAGAGTGTGCTGCACACGACCGTCAGAATGGGCAGTGACGCTGCGAGCGAGGAGTCAATACTGAGGGCCTGCAACGAGCCGAGAGACAATGCGAACACATGGGATCGAGCTCCATCACAGAAAGAGATGAAAGATATTCATGTTACCACGACGGTGACTTCAAGAGACGACTACGTATGAACCAAGAAACTGACACGCAAATGTGTCGGAGCGCGGCCACCTAATTGTTTTTTCGCATATGTTGCATAGATTTAGCATTTGATCACGGCGTAAATATCATGAATATTGTATTTTGACAAACTTTCTTCCTGTATCCAAATCCCCGCAGACATGGAAATCTTGCCAAGTTTTCAAACTCGGCAAGCTTGCTTGCACTCGTATCTTGAAATGCCGATCAGTGTGAAAGATGCATGATGGCACCGAAATGAAGCCGCCACAAATGCAAGTTTCGCATCTCCTGCTATCCCTCGGTAAGCCACACTACTTCAGCGAATTGTTGGGCCAGCAAGATCAGCGAGACCAGCAAGACCAGCAAGACCAGCAAGACCAGCAAGACCGGCAAGACAATGAGGAGACCCCTACTACTGCAGATCTTGTGCTTATTCTGTGCGGAGATATTTCTTCTTTGCCCTCTTAATGATCATCATATGCTTTTCTCCACACTCACTGCAGAAGGAAAAAGCATATTATATGGAACTTGACTTTTCCATCGTGCTCCAGAAAGTGAGGCTTTCAGGGTCTCACTTTCTTTTTCATCGAGGCTGTAATGGTGGTTGCAGACGGTGCCCCAACTTTAATCCGCGGCCCCCCGCATTTGACGCTTGGTCCTCCCACCAATGTCGAGCTGGCGGCGCTTAAACACTTACAACGGACAATCTATCTCACTCTTTCTTTTGCTCGAAATGCCAGCGAAGGGCATTTCTTAACGGCGATCCAAAAAAAAACAAAGAGGTCTCAAAATCGTACGACTCTATCTGCCGACGACGATCTGATATCATTGCGACAGCAGTCGCCGATACAGGGACGAAAGAAGGAAGCCTCGCACGGAGAATTGTTTTCAGGGACATATTGGTGGACCGAAAAAAAACTTGGTATCATTGATGTCCCACTAATGTCACATGCAAAGAAAAGCAACGCAGCAGAGTACGTGGAGTTGACAGGCATTTGGAAGCAGAGAAACGCAAAGTGCGACGATCAGCGGAGTATGCCGCAGGCTTTGTGATCTTCCATGTCGAGGACAGTAGCCGGATCTACCGTGAGTTATCGTTCATGTTTATTTCTCTTCTCTGCCATTTGTTTTTCCAATCTTGCTGTTGTAGTCCGACCCTGGAAGCACAGACCCGTTTTCTCCCCTACGATTTCCCTCGTATGTACCAATAGAGCGATGAGATGGTGTGGGATTCACCACCGAAGGAACGGGAATCCCACGGCGGCCGGTCGGGCTCTGTTCGTCGTTCATTTTGTCGAGATTGGTCGATATACTTGAAGGTGGGCGTCTTTCTGTGAAACAGTTAGCAAGGTTCGACTTCGGCTTCGTGGCAGTGCTACAAGGCATGATCCGTTGCTCGCTTGTCAGTTCTTTGGACACACTTACTGTTAGTCGACCGCTGACGTTGTAACTCTTTGAACTCGGATGGCGTAAGAAATGTGCCACATTTGCCAGTACACGGAGGTATTGCCGCTACCTCGTTCAGGACATTACTCTTTGAGTCGGGTTGTACACGAAAGATGTCTTCTTGAAGCTTTGGTGCAGAGTCGCCGTCCTGATACGGAGTCTCATTGGTGAGGTCATCAATTCTCTCGGGGTAAGATTCGACCTCAGAAGCAACATTCAAGTGAGCTCCAATAGAGCCCAGTTCGGTTGAGTCGACGCGTTTCTTTGCAGTCGGCGATCGGGGTCTCGTTTGGATACTTTGGTGATAGTGCGCCTCACGGGCTTCAATCCGGTCCAATCGGAGGTCAGACCTGAGATTTTGGTTTACGAAGTCAGTGTATGTCTCACATGCAGTTCGTACATCAGAGTACTGACTCTTCGCTTGGCGTCGGCATCGTATTTAGAAAATATATATCGGTGAGGTGTGTGAGACGGATGTGTGGCTGGAGGCGAACTGTAAGACAAACGATTTAGCAAATAGGGTATTGCTTAGCAGTAAGATGATCCCTTAGCGTATCTTATGCTGACCTAGGATATATATATTGAGTAGAAAGACTGATGAGCTGGTAGTGCTGCACTCTCTGAGCGAATTCGAAAGAACGACCGACCATGAAAATATATACTGGAAAAAGACCATGCAATGCAGACGCGGACCATGTCTTGACACGTACCATCGCTGTGTCCGTCCATGTCAAAACGCACGCATACGCATCGATCACCGACATCATGGAAACGAATCACGATAAAACAGGTACAAAGTTACGGACTCGCCGTCAATTATTACACCACCCTATTCAGTGAATCTACGTGGTCTCGGGGGCCTAACCAAACTGCGCAAAAGAAAATCTGATGCCAAATCATAGCATCGTGAGGATAGGCTAGCTGCCATCCACCCGCCGGACATGGGCTTCAGACGGCCGCTCCGAGTGGCGACCACGGCATTCGCGAATACACTGGATTTCCAAACATGCAGACCCCAAGACATGACTACAGCGGGATTGTAAACTCGCTGTCTGCCAACAAGCTGTACCGTAAGCAGCATGATCGATAACCCAGGGTCTTTGCAACCGCACTTTCGATTGCATCATAAGATATGGCGATGATTCACTGTTGTCACCGCCTCTCTGACGAAAGATGAGCGTACCAGAAGTTGACGTGTTATTCTCCGACTATGCCACGAGAATGTGATCAGCCTGGAAAGCCGTTGGAGTATCGGAGGCATGCATCGGCCAGTCCGCGCAGACGCCCAGCTCTTGCCAGATTGAGCAATTGACATGTGCAAGGCGCAAGGCTGCAAAGAATCAGTGGGGGCGCGTCAAGCGGGCCTGGAAACCGATATTGGAAACTCGACAGCTAGAGGACCGAGGTGGCTGTGTAGCCTGTCTGCAAAAAACAATGTCTACACATTGTTCCATGACCTCACCCAAGGGCTCTTCCTAGCTGAAAGACTCGACGGTATCTGGAACACGAAATCCTCGCTGAGTGTAGACATATCTGAGACTATCCTGTGGCGTCATAGCCACGACCAAGGTAACTTGGGGTGCCTCGCTCAAATCGCAGATGTGTCGCCAATCGTAGTCGGATCGCAGAGTCTGACGGAGACGCCGAAGTCGTCGTTGCCTTGCAATCGTCACCTGCTCACCGATCTGCCTCTAATAGCTCCCGATGTTGCGGGTGTCCTCGTCGACTAGCGGTGACGACTTGAGCAGAAAGGGTTGACCGGTACGCCATGTAAGCATTCTGCAGTAGAGAAATGAGGGGTCGTGATCACGAGTTGTAGTAGCCTCGTGCACGCGGAGGAGCATGTGCAAGCCTTGTCATTTCTAACCTTGCTCTGTTGTTGTTTTGTAAGACTTTCCGTGCGCCCGAGGGAAGGCGGATTTGTAAACGATTGAAATCGATAGCATAATGAACACCGGGGGTGGATAAGGTTAGCAATCTTGGCATGCAAGGCTGTGCAAATGACGTGCGCCTGCGTCGCTATCACAGATATTGCGATCTTGGTATCCAACCACAACTCTTCACAAGCTTGTCACAGATGTCATACTTATCTGTCGTGCAGATCCGACTGAAAATGCACGTGTTTCGATTCGGTGGAGAGCGCAGCCAAGCACCAAGCGTTGGATTGTAATAGGTTTACCATCACTGGAGCATTGGGACATTACTGCGTGGGTACCGTATACCTTTTTTCTTTGTTATATGTAGAGTGAAGTACATGACCTTATACTGTGGCTGGAGAAGCTATTCCAAGACAGGCTGTCATGCCGTCCTGCCATTATCGCCGCCGCAGCCCTTACAGTACCAGTGAGAATATAAGCACGAAAGACAGCACAGAAATAGAAGAAATGACTACTCCTTAATGGTTTCTGCGACTACACTGACTATCCAGGCCATACCATCAACCATACTAGAAAGCAAACTTTGGCCTATGCAAAGCTAACAGCAAGCGCCTAGCGACCCTTCCCAAATGACTCCAGTTCCCGTCGATTCACCGTATGAATGCACTTTTCTCTGCTCAGTCGACGAAAAATTTCCACTATAGGGTTGTCTCTTATCATCCTGGAGGACGAGTTTGTGAATTCATCAAAGCGTCCAACAAGCTGCAAAGACACCTTGGTGCGGGTTAGACCAACCACTGTACGCTCTTCTTGAAACAGATGGCCAATTGCTCCGGCCGTATCGAGCGTTACAGAGTCTTCGTCTTTGCCCATTAACGAGTCTACAGTGGTTATTTCGATGTCCATCAACTGAGCAGCGATGAGGGTATGGTATCTCGCTTTGGCCAATTTGACGGCCTCATCGCGGTTGCGTTTGAGGATCGTCACTTGAGCTTTGTATGGCGTGATGATAGCGTGAATCTTGCCCTTGATATGTATCATGTGGTTGACTGCATCGTGAATTGTTGCTGCTGCAGTCTCGGTGCAGTAGGTGGAGTTATTCGGGTCTTGTCGTGTAGTGAAGTGCTTTGTGTCAATAAGAATAAGCGGTGAATCAATACCCCATATTTTCTTGTTGATGCTTGCGTATTCCTGAGAGAGCGCGTTGTCATAGGAGCCTGGCAGAGGTTGCAGGTCTGGCATCTTGTTGACAAGGGCACACACGTCAAGCAGCTCCTTGTTCCGGAAACGTGCTGTGCGACTTAGTCGACCAACACTAAAGCCAGTGCTCTCAAAACGCACGATAGTCGACAATTGGGTTTGCTTTTGAAACGGGTTCTCGGTAGAGGGACCGAAGGTCATGGGCTTCAACTGATTTGTTGTTCCAGCAAGAATACGTATGTCTGCATTCCAGAAGTGCGAGAATATTCCAATGGTCTCAGCGTCATTGGCTCGGCCGGCTTCCTCAAGGATGACAGCATGTGATCGGCGTACGAGATTGAACGATGTTTGGGTTGCGGTCAAGGTGGTAGTGCAGACGATGGCGGCTTTCCTCAACAATGCTTCTAGTCCAATCTCGGCCGCGCTCTTGATGGCGTGCCTCATTCCGATGTTCACTTTGTCAACCTTCTTTTTCCACTCTACGTGTGCGTCCAAGATAGGTTTGAGTCGTTCGGTAAGGTCGTCGAGTTCGGTAGTAGTAAAGTTGGCCCGTAGTCTGTCTGATGCCTCGAAATTGGGGAAACGCGCGAGCTCCAGAATATAGATTGTTGCAGCGCCATCAATTTCCTTCATTCGGTGGTCGGTAATACCAACGTTGCCACTCCTGCGATAGTGCCGCAAGTATGCTTCGAGAAGGTCTTTGTTAAGTTCTCCAGTGACGTTAACATTAGTGACGTTGACCGGGACCTTGGCTCCTTTGGGGACGTATCTGGAGCGAGCCATTGCTACAACTGCATTGATCTCAGCGCTCTTTGAGTGAAGGAGAAGCACGAGTAGGGGTTTCATGTTCATGCTCTTCATAAACTGATCTCCTGCTTTCAACGTGTTGCGGTATTGCTCGTCAACAGTGTCGTTTTGCATGGCACAGGTTGTAATACGACCGCGCTCCATGCTGAAATAAGGCTTGGTGTGGACATGAACAGATGGGTTGGTACAGTCACCTGACAGACATTTGTTCGCGCAAGGTGCTTGTAGGGGGCCTGTATTTGCCTGAACAAACTTTTGTCCTAGTACTGTACTTTCGGGGAGCAACGCAACCAAGGCTTCATCCACAGCAATGGCAGTCGCGGCGTCGTTGACTCTAACGCGCAGAAGCCAGGGCAAGGTAATGGTGTAAATAAGAAAGGATTTACCTGAGCCCGAAGAACCAGCCAAGAAAATTGTGCGACAGAAAACGCTGTTGTTCTGCTATTTGTTGAGCTGTTCGAGATGGTGCGGTTTGAGCATCGGCGTGATTATGTCTAGAGTGCGCTGCATCTCGTCTTGATCGATATTCTCAAACAGCGATATACCAGAAAATTTGGTATGATCCCGGCAAAGGAATTCACGGATGCCATGGAGCAGCTTGGCCTTTTCGGAGTATTGTTCGCGAAGCTCGTCGGGAACTTTCATCTCGGCAATGTTGGTCATGATACGCTTACATTCCTCTTCGCTGTTTATTGTATGCATGACGATACTTCTCTTGCAATTTTGTGCTACCTATTCGCGGAGTTGTGCGGTCGTCATACAGCATAGATGGTACTCTTTCAGGTCGGAGTAGGACCTCTCGTCGTCAAGGTTGCCATCGTCTTGTGGCCGGTTGATAATGACGTTGATCATACCAAATGCAGTGGCTTCTGTGGGCTCAGTGACTTCTCCCTTCCATAATTTGGCGGACCCTATATCCGATTGACTGTCGGGATTGAGATCGACGACGACCAAATCACCGGGTACAAGCTGGGGCACGTCACGCTGAGGGTTTACATGGACCTGTAAGTGGTATGCCATATGTGCGTCTACTCGGGAGCTGAATGTGCCAGGTACAGGTATCACAGCAGCCTTGGCAGTGTATTTGTGAACACCAATGAATGAGCGTTGTTCCAGCAAGGCACCGAGGGCGACAGGCCGTGCCAATTCTTCCCAATCTTCGAAAAAGTATCGTGCTTTACTGATAAAATCGGGAATCTCTTCATCTGGCTTCACATTGTTGTAGTCGAAGTTGGAGTTACTGGAGTCAACGAAGAACTTACTCAAAGGATCGTAGGAGGCGAGGCTCTTCCAATCGTTGATAAGAGTTTGGATTTGCTCGGGTATTTCGGATCCACGGATGAGAATAAATACGTATGGTGACTTCTTGAGTACAATGCGAAGATCCTTGTAAAGCGCTGGGATATCTTCTCGATGCGTGAAGAGGTTGCATATGAACGCCTTGTCATTATGCTTGAATGAGACAAGGAACAGCTGACATCCGCTGACTCTGATTGAGGCATAGAGGTGCTCGAAGTAGTCTTTTTTCTTGTTGCCTTGTGGAAAGATCCTCTGCACTCTAGGCATCCAAGCTGAATCACTGACGTCAGTGATACGGTAGGTAGGAATGTAATCACTGTCTTGTCCAGCCGTGGTGTTGCGATGCGTCAGCTGAACATCGATTCTGTGACATGGTTTTTGCTGTGGAACCTCAATATTTATGTAGTTGATGTAATGTTCGATGTTGGCGTAGGACTTGACGTTTGGATCATGGCAGATGGTGAAGCGGCCTAGGTCATCGTCTTTCTGCTCGAACTTCTGGACGTCGAGTAGAGGGTGTAGATCCTCTGTGGGTGGTGCAACACGACTATGTGCAAGCATCAAAGCAGTGCATTTTTGGTACCTGATGTGCAACCACTCTTGAAGTGTCAAAGAAGCCTCGTTTTTAAAGAGCGTTGGCAGATTGTCGAAATCTGCCTTAGCTGCCTCATATTCCGCAAGCCGGTGTAATCGAAACTCTCTGACTGGAATTTGTCCGGCGGGAACGAGTTTGTGAATCATGGCGGGCGGTTCAATGTCAGCTTTGTTATTCTCGCTGTGTCGCGCCGCTCATCATCACACTTGGCGGGCTTGTAGTGCAAGTTCTTCGCGTCCTTGTCGGGGTAAACAATGGCCTGAGGTTCATCGCGGAATGATTCAAGGTCACCTTCCGTGACTTCAACGGCTGTGATTAGACCCTCGGTATCTGCTTCGACAACGTAGGAGATCATGGCATCGTAGAAGTCGGCCTGGTCGGACTCGAGCATGGCTTTCAGGTTCTCCATGATGACGGAGGAGATAGTGGTAGCCGTTACGCCAGGTGGCCAATTTTAGAGATTCAAGAGATTTCGATATGACCGAGGGGTAGTGTGGGCGATTGTTAAGAAAGTAAGTGTGTGCCAAGGCAGCCTTCTCGCTAGCGTGATTGCTCTCTCGAGGAGGAACTCACGGTGAAGGTGAAATTTTGTGGAAATTATTTGAACTGAACGGGAGTTTCTGCGGTGCCTCTCACGGGCTGCGCTCGCATTGTGGCGCCGAAAGCTTGTCGAGCTGGGCAGTTGACAGCAGCCCTAAGATGCTTGCACAAGGGATCGTTGCCAAAACACTTCTCGAAAGCGCTTACTATCATAGAGATGTCCTTCCGCAGCTACAAAGCTGATATTGTGTGCGTACTATAGATGGTAATAGTTGTAAAGCCGCATGGTGGGCAGGCGCAGGCATGGTGGCGCTGAAAGATTGTCGTGACAACGTTGGGAGAACATGTGATGCCTTACTTTGGCAGGTTGTAGGAAGCGATGTTTCCAAGCTTCTACCGTTTCAGGCATGTCCTTCTGCAGTTGTCGAGTAGATATATGGTGTGAGTTGTAGAGGATAGTAGTTTTAAAGCCGCATTATGGGCAGGCGCAGGCATGGTGGCGCTGAAAGCTTGTCGTGACAACGTTGGAAGCACATATAGTGCCTTACTTTGGCAGGTCGTAGAAAGCGATGCTCTCAAGCTTCTACCGTTTCAGGCATGTCTTTCCGCAGTCGTCTCCGGGACGAAAGAGTCTCCAGAGGCGTCGTCGAAGACGCGACGAACGATGATCTCGAGGTTAAGTGGTGAGAAAGCGCGTTCTTGCGGAACACGACTGAGATCCACTCTCGCTGTCTCTGGGGACGCTGGAATACGTTAGGCCTAATTGTCCTATTGGGTGTTACAAGTAACAAATGACTTACTAATCATGCTAAGGTCCTTGGTTCGCGAAGACTTTAAGGCAGCATGAGGTTGGCGTCAGGCAGGGAAGCTCTGAAATTGGCGTTTTCGTGGATAGCATTTCTTATTTCAGTAATGAATTGATTGAGCCTCTCGGGGCTGCGCTCGCACGGTGGCGCTGAAAGCTTCTCGTGAGGTACAGTTTTGAGAGGACATCTAAACCTTACTTTTGCAAGTGATAGAAGTCGATATTATCAACCGTACACCAGTTTAGAATGTCCCCCCCCCCCGTAGCTGTCCTGAGAATGGAGGTGAAGGTGAGGCGAGTTACTCTAAAAGCGGATATCGGCGCTATACCCAAACCGGTAAGATACAACGGTAGTATTCTTCTAGAATATGCTAGTGAAATAGACTTTGGCTACAGAATCTCTAACATATGATAATGTGACAGATCGTCTGTATGTTCGTACAGCCTTTACCAGGATTGTTCAGCGCAACAGGGCTGTGACAGGTACAGTGAAGTGTAATTGTACGCTAAACAGCTTTTTGATAACGTGCATTTGCCTTAGGGTGAAAAACTGTCTAATATCTAGCTAAAATTTAGCGGTTTTGATAACTCTGGGCTCGCATCAAGTGAAATGATATAACGGTCCTATATTGAAAAGTTTTGCAAAGTACTTGGTAGAGCCGGTTTACATTCCAGGCTCGTGTATTGATCTCGTCAGTTTTCAACAACAACGAAGTCTAATACAAACTAGCCTGCGTGTCTACCAATGTTGGCTGAATGACCTTTTGCCCCGTGACGTGCTCAATATCCCGTATAACAACATCTATAGGTATCATATATGAAACTTTTGTCAACTCGTTAGAGGTGAAGAGTAGACCGACAATGGTGGCCTTGTGGCCAGCTTCGTTGAGTAGAACGCAGCTACCGGAATCACCACGCTCCATCAAGTCTTTACGATCATCCTCATGCTTGATTGCATACGCCAGTATGATATTACCCGCAACCAAGCGGTGTGTCAAATCTACAGGCACAACACTGAGCTCTTCAGATCTTATGTTCAGGATCGACCCGAATGGACTGATCGTTCCATGAGTCCATTGAGTGCGGCGCCCTATCTTTGCTACTTTATAATTCTTATTCGGTTGGATTCGTAGAAACTGAATGGGGCGAGCACCTGCGGATAGCTTGAGTGGTGGCACGGTCTCAGGAATACAATCATTGAGATTGCGCTTCTCAGTCAGTTTGATGAGAGCCCAGTTAAGGCCAAAATGCAATGTACGACCGTCGATAATGATCTCTGCGTGGTCACTGACACGAAATCCGGAGGTTGCCCAAACAGTACCCAAATCTCGATTGGGTGGCTCATTCAACGCTGTCCAGTCTGCATCCAGATCCTCGATTCTTTTGATCATAGACTGATATGCGCGGCTCTCACATTGGTATGAGTCGGTCAGCTCAACCTTCCATTCTTGTTCAATTTGTCGTTGCTCATGTATGTGATTGATAAAGCGTGTGTGGTCTGGGTGTGACGGAGCAACAACTTTGACTTTACCGCGACTGCAAATTCTGTGGCTGGGACCAAGAAATGTACCGATAGGACAGTGCCGCGATATCAATCCACCTTTCTTGGCTACAACGTGATGGTTGGTCAAGCCACAAACCGTTTCGTTACCAGCGCTGTCGCTCAGTTTGATCATTGTACCGATCGTAGCAGAGTTGGCAGGTTTGTCTAAACCAATGCTGGAACCCATCTGCACTAAGCTAGAGTAGTCGGCCATGGTGCTGAAGATGGCTGGTTCATCCTCATCTTCTGCGATGGCTTGACTTTCTCCGACCAGTCCATCATCTGAGCTCTCGCTTGGTGTATCATCTGCGACTGGTTTATCATCTCGGCTCTCGCTTGATGTTGCGTATAATAGTTCGGAGGCGTAAATGTAGTCGACATCCATTTCCGAGGGCAAAGAACTGCGTAACTTTGGGATGATTTCCTGTCTCCATATCTCGTTATCGGCATCTTTTGTCGTGATCACAACCGTAGGAATCGTGATTGGACGTTCAGTCCCGAACTTCCGTGCGACAGTGTCAATGGCTAACCAGTCTCTTTCCTTGATTTCAGTGAGCAATACAGGCAGAAAGTTCTGCCAGCGGGTAAAGAGCTCAGGTGTAGTATCAAGTACAGGACTTGTTCGAAATGCATATAGACCGGGAACCATCCCGACAGTTTTGCTGTCAATGATTTCGATGAGCATCTGTTCCAGTCCTGTAGCATCGAGTAGTTGTCGGAGCTTCTCGAATCCAGCTTTCCAGCACGTATATTGACCGTTGCGAGAGAGATCGGATTGAATTGATAGTATTACTGGAGCGGTTTCACTGTCACTTCCTGGCCGGAACTGTTTTATGGTCCACTGGGTGTATACATAGACATTTGCATCCTTAAGGGTTCTCCGAACTGCCTTATGGAACTCATGGGTATCCCAATTTGGTATCTGGTGTACTGGCTCTATTTTGAAAGGTAGAGAGATGAGTTTCGGAGATCCGATACGATATGATCGACTTGTATCCATGTCAGTTAATGTGTGCTTCGGGCAAATACAGGCCCGCCGAAAGCTCTTTGCGCGAAAAAAAAACTCTGTCAGGGTACTGTGTGTTATCGACAGAACGGCAAAACTAGATTTATAGAAGGTGAATTTTACGTGGAATTATTCACGCGCTAGAAGCTTCGTCGACCTAGGTTACTATTGGTTAGAAACTTGGTTCTGCTGTGCCGACAAGAACATACTGCGACCAATCAAATGCTCGTTGAGACAAATACAGTGTACATGTGGAGCGCCTCGAATACGAGACATACAAGAAACAGTGGAGTGAGACGGTATCCAACATAATATCGTGGTAGCTCTAGACGATAGACAGTTCGCCTATAGTGCGTAGGCATTTATCCCTCGAACGAACGTAATGCGCGGATAAGAGTAGAAGTTTTCAGAACCAATCAAATTGCGTTCTTTCCCGGACAAGAAGCCCTTAGGAGTAATCGTAATACGGAACTGAAGCTGTAGAAACAGCACACTATAATGACGACATTCACAGTCTCGACTGAAGAGATACAAATCCAAAGTGCGAATATGAATGCTTTTTGTTTGCAGTTCATACTGACGGTATAGTACTACCCGAGCAAAAGTGTCTTTGCAACTTGTTGAACCTGCTCTAGTGCTACTAAGGCACTATTTTAGGAAGATATGCTCTCCATCTTTGACACTTAATGTCTCCTACCGCCCAATCAAATCCGATAAAGCTATTCAGAAGTTACTGGCTTACTCAGAAAAAAAAGTCGCACTAGTTTCTCGAGCTTTTTATCGCTAAAAGATTTGGGCTATCATGAGAAGCCCAAAATATAAATCTCAAAACTCATTGCCCACATTGCAACATAGCTGCTCTACATAGCCTATTATCAAGTCACTGGAAACATGTGTGTAGTGTTTGTATGCACAGACAGAACATAGTAAGTTCCCTGCAGCTTTCTTTGAGCAGTAGTGCAGGAGTCATAAGGCACTTTCTCGACGACTATATAGTTTTCACGTCTGAGCATTACCAAGCGCGGAATCGAATTTCCCCAGACACCGCGCAAACCTCGACGCATAAGCAATCGCCTGGGTCATCGCATATGTATCTAATTCATGCGCCGCATCTGACTGGTAAGCAGGTCTCAGACGAAAAAACGACGCTAAGGTAATACATGGGGTAGCTGGCGCTAGTTCCCAAAGCCGATGGGCTGGGTCATGTTCCCGCAACGGCTCGGTAAGCCTTACATGCACAGTCAAACAAAATCTATGACTGAACACCTTCAACCGGCTTGAAGCCATGCATCTTGTAGTGGAGAAAAGGGCGCCGCCTAACCCCGCCCGGGGAGGTCGTCCTGTCTAGCCCGCCCCACTTCCCCATCCGATTGGACCCGGGCCATCTGGCAGCGGCGCGCTAGAGAAAAGGGCTTCAACTACCAAGCATTTCAGTCACCGGTAGAGCTTTTGCATCTCGTCTTACACATCCAGTGCATATAACCCGCACTTCGATTGAGAACGACAGCGCGGATCACTCTTACTATTGACATCGTTTTTTTTCTTCTTTCTTGGTACTATCATTCAGGATATGGAGCAACAGGAGCTTGAAATTCACCGCCTACCCACTACAACGCCAGCAAAAGATGGGACTTTAGAAGCAGGACAGCGACAAGAGATGGAGCAAGACATTCCAGCTGTGGAAGCTGGGACAGGTAGGAGTAAGGTTAGAGTGGTTGCTATTCTCACCGCGTTATTTGTAGGTTGCTCTTTTCCTTTTCCTCCTCTACTGCTCTGCTCCCTCCCGAAAAAAAAACAAATACGTCACATTTCAATTCTCTCCATCTTTTGTGACATGCAGGATCCTCTTCGTCAAGCAAAACGAAAGACAAGAAAAGAAAAAGATCTCTTAAACATGAATCAAAAACTCCTCCCCCACACTCTCCATCTATCCCCCATACTAACCCCCCCAAGCTCTCCCTCTTCGTCTCCGCCCTCGACGCCACAATCATCGCCACAGCCGCGCCCACAATATCCCGGGACCTCAACTCCGCCGCAGGCTACACCTGGATCGGGGGCGCGTATCTGCTTGCCAACGCCGCGTCTGGCCCCATCTGGGCGTCTCTGTCCGACATCTGGGGCCGCAAGCTCATCATGCTAGCCGCGCTGGCGCTTTTCTTTGCCAGCTCGGCCGTCTGCGCCACGTCAAAGACGATGCAAGAATTGATCATCGGCCGGGCATTTCAAGGCGCTGCAGGCGGCGGTCTGATTCTGCTCGTGCACGTGTGCATTAGTGATTTATTCAGCTTGCGGCAGCGCAGTCTGCTCATGGGCTTCACAGAAGGTATCTGGGCGCTTGCAGGCGGCGTGGGTCCCGTGGTCGGCGGTCTGTTTTCCAGCTTTGTCTCGTGGCGATGGTGCTTCTACGTCAATCTTCCCATTAGCGGCATTGCATCGATACTCATCTTGTTCTTCCTCGACATCCGCCACGAACACACGTCGTTCCTGCGCGGGATCCGCGCCATCGACTGGCTCGGCATCTTGACCTTCCTGGCCTGCACGCTGCTGCTGCTCCTGGGTCTTGACTTTGGCGGCGTGCTGTTTCCCTGGTCGAGCCCCAAGATCATTGTCCTGTTGACCATCGGCTCGGCCATGATCTTTGTCTTCATCTACAGCGAGGCCAGAATCGCAAAGTACCCCTTGATTCCTATGCCGCTGTTCAAGAGCACTACCAACGTTGCTGTGCTCTCTGTCGTCTTCCTGCACGGCTTCGTCTTCATCGCAGCAGAATACTACATGCCGCTATACTTCCAGGCCGTTCTCGAAGCCTCACCCTTACGCTCCGGCCTCCTGCTCCTCCCCTTCATCGTCACCGGTGCCCTAGCCGGCGTTGCGTGCGGCGTAATCATGCACAGGACCGGCCACTTCCGCCCAATAATGTGGGTCGGCACACTCGTGCTCACCGTCGGCTTCGGCCTCTTCATCGCCTTCTCCGCCACGACTTCGACCGCCACTGCCGTCGGCTTCCTCATGATCGGCGGCCTGGGCTCGGGCGTCCTCTTCGAGGCGCCTCTCATCGCCATCCAAAGCCAGGTCCAGCAAGCCGAAGTCGCCAGCGCTACCGCCACACTCACGTTTATCCGCAACATTGCCGTGTCGGTGTCCACGATTGTCGGGGGAACCATCATCCAAAACTCCATGGATGCGCAGGCTTCGCTGCTGCGCGATGTCGGCATCCCAGAGCACATAAGAGGAATGCTGGATGGCGAGCACGCGCTCGCAAATGTCATGCTGCCGGCGACTTTGGCCAGCAGCAACCCGGCATGGGAACTGGCTGCCAAGCAGGCCTTCTCGTATGCCATGCGCAACATGTGGATTACGTACACGGTTCTGGCGTTTCTAAGCTTCGTCGCGAGTCTGTTTGTCGATGCGGCGGTCCTGGGCACAGAGCATGTGGAAACTGTGACGGGGTTGAAGAAGAAGGAGAAGACGCCCGCTGAAAGCAACACGACGACCAGCTCGTAATCGTTACAAAAGTGGGTTTCCCAAGGTCAAAAGTTCTAATTTGTTTATATATATATATACATATGCATGTACATATCTGAATAAGATAGAATGGATTATTAACAGCACCCCTAATAAGGAATACCGTTTGTGATAAGCTGAAACCGATCATACGTTCCCGTCGAGTAACTCGACCTACTCTTCTCAATCAATCCGCGCATATACTCTGCCGCCTCACGCTCACTCTTGTCCAGCACAAAGCGGTCCCTAAAGTTACGCATGGACTCCGGCTTGAAGCACGGTAGACCGCTGTCCAGCATGACCTGCACCACGTGGCAAAGGTGATCGCAGTGCTGTCTGCTCGCGAGGAATGCCTTGACAGTAAGCTCTTCGAACCAGCGGTACGCCTGCGAGGTATACGGGTTCTGCGCGTTCTTGCCCGACATGACGGCAATCATCTCGGCCGTGAGTTTAAAGGGCGCGCGCTCAAATTTGATGCCGCCGGGCGCAATGTCGAAGCAGAAGCCAAAGTCAATATGGATAATGTGGCCCGCGTCGTCAATCATAATGTTTCCGTTGTGTCGGTCCTTGAATTGTAGCAGGAAACTGATGACCGAGTAGGCGGCCATGGACTTGACAAAGTTGGAGCGCGCTTCCTGGTACCGGATCGAGTCTTCGTTGCCGTACCGCGACACAAAGTAGTCGTCTAGACGATTAACTGCTTCACGGCCCAGCATGTCGCGCGAAATGGAGTTGGGCAGCACGTCAATGACACCGCAGCCAGGCGCGGTGGCTGTTACACGGTAAGGGAATACCCAGACGTCTAGCCCGACCGTGTTGAAGATGCCTCGGAAGGCGGCAATCATCTGAAGCGCAAGCACGTCCTGACGACAGTCGTCTCCTACTTTGAAAATAGCTGACAACCAGGTCTCGTAGCTGTTATCCTTCTTCTGCGAGACGCTGCGGTCATCCTCCTCCGCTTCTTCGAGCTCTTCGTTACCAGGCCTGTTCTTTCTGATGCGGAACGTGGCCATGAACGGCGTCTTTGCATGACTTTGTAGCGGCTTGCCAGACTTGCGGTCGATACCAATGACTTGCCCATCAGGGTTGGAAGGAAGATAAACACCAACCTCCACCTTGATCTTGCGGAGCTCCTCCTCAATCTTCTGCTTCTTGACCTCTTTGGGCTCGTGTAGAACGGACCGCAGAGTACCCGAGATGCCAGTGACTTCGTTGAAAAACGCAAACTCACGTTCGTAAAAGGCATGATCCTCTGGCGAGAAACTTGACTCTAAGCTGGCCATGACCTTGTCGAGCGTGGGCTTGACGGGATCCGGAATCTCAGCAGCCTCATCCTTGTAAGCATTGGCCTTCATGTTCCAGATAATCTGATGAGCAAACAGCTGCGAGAACTTGGCCGTCTCGATAATGTACCGCTCAACGTAGCCTAGGACATCGTATCGAAGCGTTTGCACAATCTGGTAGACGTAGAAGAACATGACATCTACCGAGTGACTCTCCAGGGCCCGCATCGCGTACTGGATGATAAAGGGGTGGTTGCCATATGCTGGCAGGAAGTAGGTGACTGCTGTGATAGGGTTTACGGGCGCCCAGTATAGCATGTACTTGGTAGAGTCAGCAAAAGCAAGTCCGGGAAAGCGGTCCATACATGCCTTGAGCTGGAAGGAGACGTCACCAGGTAGCGAGTTGCCCAAAAGTACCTCTAGCGCATCTGGCTCGTCCAGAACCTTTTGTGGGAAATTGAGTACCTGCCACCTGACCTCATTGTTCAAGCGCTGAGACTGGAAGCGCTTGATGAGATGTATGGCAATTCCAGGGTGCTCGGCCCAGGCTGTCTTCAGGTGAGCAGTTACAGCAGCCTAGAGGAATTAGCGTACGTCGTCTCTTTAAGAGATATACTTACATCAGGGAGCGTATTGCCTTGACGCCCAGAGGTGAAATGGTGCTTTTTGCCATCAAGAGGGAACAACCACACCGTGAGACGAGACTGCTCGTTCGAGACGAGCAGTGACAGCAGGTCTTGCTTTGCCTTGAGCTTTGCAACAATGTCAGAAGCCGTCGTGACCTTCCCAATAGCATCGATTTGCGCCTGGACATCAGCCAGAACATGTGTCTCGGCTTTGATCTGCAGCCTGTTGCCTCCAAAAGACCATTGAGGAGCCTTTGCAAACCATGCCAGAGCAGCGGTCAACACGCGATCTGTCAAACGCCATCTAATCTTAGGCGAGATAGTGGTGCAATGGCGCGCAATACGCAGCCCAAGCAAGATGACATGGAAATATGATTCACGAGCAAGAGGCTGCTCGCATCCCATAACCATTGCATCCAGCGTGATATGCATCAGTCGAACATAGACACGCTCGACATCCGCCTTGCTCAGTCGCGATGCGCTAAAGTGGCTGGACAGAAATTGCAACAGGCGGAAATGAGGTGCAATGAGATTGTAAACATGCTGTTGGCGTTTTGACAGCGCCTCCTTATCCGTGGCAGCAAACTCTTGTTTCCCGTAGAAAGGATCTGCATGCTTCAATGCCGGGCTAAAGATACCGCGACGCTTGCGTACCGTATTCTCCCAGTTTTCAGCGATGGCAACAAGGATCCGGGACTCCATGCGGGGATTCTCCTTAGCAACACTGGTCCATAGCGAAATACCAAGCTTGATAGATTGCTTCGAAAATACTGCGAATGGTATGCCGACCAGATGCTGAACAATAGGCGACTGGTCCGTCTTCACGCGGCACAACAGCGCGGCGGCTTTTCGAAGTATGTCGCGAAGCTCTGCAATAGCGACATGCTTGTGTCCCATGGTGCGGGTTTCCAGATCCACCAAAAGGCTCGTGGCCTCGTGCAGGCTGCGTGACAGATAACTAGACCTGGACTCAGAAGCCGGCGCACCCTTCAGCCACTCTTCCTCTTGGTCTGCAACTCCATCGAGGAACTTGTACTCTTGTCTGGTGGTGTACTGGGTAATGAAGTCTGAAGCTGTGTTGATGTTGATGCCTTGACTTTCTACGGCCCCAAGACGCTGATCTGTAGACGGAACGACAGAGCCCATTTCGAGAGCAAAAGACCTTCCTAGAGAGATGTGACCAAACGTCAGTTCGTCATCAAACTCAGCGAGGTATGATTGGAGAAGTCCTTTGACATCGAGAGGGGCAACGTCAAGCGCTCCCTTGACCCAGATGGTTGCACGCTTGTGCAACGCATCAAGCGTCGCTCGTCGAAAGGCATAGTCGTCCGAGAGCTCAACGGCGATATTGGATCGTTTAGAGGTAAAGGTCGACTTCCAAGTGTATTCGTCCGTCTCTCCCTCGAGGCAGCTATACCACATCATTGAAAGAAGCTCTAATAGAGCAAACAGCGCACTTTTCTGGCACAATGTCGATGGCACTTCGCGAATGACAACATCTGCGCAGGCGGCTGCCGCTTGCTGAACGCGAGCAATGCGGTGGCAGCATGCGGCGAATATGGTGGCTAGCTGCTTCGCCAAATAAGGCGTCGAGAAGGTGTGTGATTGACCCGACAACGTCTTTGTCAGGTATGTTCGAACAGCCGTCGTTGTGATAGCAGACATGCAATTGCCAACTGCGCCTGTTCGCAACTTGGGATCGAGGAAGTAGACGAGTGCCTTGGTGCAATCGCCTGTACTTGCTCGTAAATCTTCCACTAGGTATGCGGTGCTTAGGAAAACGGCTTCCTGGTAACTGAGCGACTTGGTATCAGCTTCACAGGAAGGAAGCAGTCTGCCAAGGCGTTTCTTCTGCTCGACGGTATGTTCGGGTGACTTTCCGCGACGCAGCACTGTGTTCAATTCAATATCGCTCTCCGAAAGGAAGGGGCGCTCTTCGGTGATCAGGGGCTTGCTAAAGCGCGCAAGCGTACGCAGCTCTTCACGGTATTGTTTACCCAAGTCGGAGAGCAAGTCAAATCCATGGACGACTATGTTGAACCAAGCGTCACGCTGGAGACCGATGATGGAATCATCCAACTCAGCATACTCGGGGCGGTCAGCGTTTCTTTCAAGCAGAACCGCAAGTGGCTTCAGTAGCTGCGCAATTTCCTGTGCCGCAAGTTCCGTGTCTCGAAGGTGACGGTGAGATGTCTCTTGAGCATCTCCCTTGCTGACAATGGTGTCTAGCAAATGCGTGAGATAGATCTCAAAGGCAGGCTCGCCGACAGTTATTTCCCTTGAGAGGTTGAGGCGTGCAGTCATGACCTAGCCGAGGTGTTAGTTATGACAAGGTAGTTGTAATAATGAGGGTACTCACAGCTTCCAACTTTGCCGCGTCGTCAGATACCAGCGAATCGTGCGAAAGCTTTGTGTAAAACTTAAGCAGCGCTTTGAATTCTCCAGGCGGGCTGTGTATGCCAAGGAAGGCTGAATCGGTGACGATTTTTGCATCTACCACCTTGCCCGAACGCCCAACCTTTTGCACAAGCATAGACAGAGCAAGTGCTGTAATTTTGGGATCCTTGCAGTTTCTCGCAACTGATACGATGGTCTCGACTACAGTGGTGTGCACGTGATGGGGCTCGTCCACGTCGCTTGGAGCCAAAGAGATTGCACTGCCATGCTGGTGGGTATAGAGACCGTCTGCGCGCGCGGTCTTGCTGGTACCGTTCAATGCGGGAGACGCAGGGGCATTTCGCTCAGAAGCAGGAGCTACGCTGATAACGTTTCCAAGGCTGTAAAGGGTTGTGATAATGACATCTTGAGGAAGCAGACTGAGAACCGCAGCGAGGGATTCCGCTGCCACCGAAGTTGTCCGGTGATCAAAGTTGGCCTGAACAATAACCCGAGGCAGCGAGCGTCCCAGGGTTGATGCGAGTTGCGGCGAGACTTTGGCCAGGATAGCCATGATTCTCAAAACAGTAGACGCAAGCTCATGGTCCGCACTCTGTGCGGGGTCATTGAGCACGTTGTCCAACCAGGTAGTCAAAATTTCAGCATCAGTGATGTCTGTGTCGTTGTCATACACGGTACAGCAGAGGTATGTGACGAGCACTTTTGCCTTGACGGAGGACGCCTGCTGCTGTTGCCAAGCAGATCCCACCCGCTGAAGATATTCGAGATCGTTTTCCAGGCGCTCCATTTCCTCTGCCACAATCTTAGCCAGTCCTTCGGCCAATGCGTTGTCTGCTGCCGATTTGATGTGATGATGGTCTTTGCTATCTAGCCAAGTCTGGAGGTGGTCAAGGACAGAAGTCTGCGAGGAAGGGTTTTGGTTGACGCCAACGAGCTGGGAAGCTGAAGCAAGCACGAGCTTCAGGAATGAATCGTGCAGGACCATAGCTCCAAGGGGTCGCCCAGCCGCAGCATAATGTTTGGTATATTGCTTCCATTCTCGCAGCTCGTGCTGGTGCGAATGCGCGTTACGCACAATGGACAGCACAGTTTCAAACGCAATAAGAAACTTCTCTGTCAAGTTTGTCCGCACATTCTGAATAAGCTGCAGGCTGTCGTACGCGTTCCAGAAACTGACGTGCTCTGCAGAAGCACCCAGGAAGCCTAGAAGCGACAAACTGTGCGTCATGACCTTGGCCAGCTCGCCATCTGCGCCCAAGTCATCCTTTCCATCATCGACAAACTGCTGCTCCGACAACTGGACAGCTGCAGTAGCCCAGCCTGTGAGATAGCCTTGGAGCGCAACGGTAGCTTGTGTTCGCAGCTCCTCATGTTGGAGGCCTAAAGAGAGGACAGCAGAGGTAAGATTGTATGTGAGGACTTCGTAGGGAGCGGGCTCAATGATGCGTAGGCTGGGCGACGGCGCAAAGGTCTGGGCATATGATGCGGTGAGGTACGGCGAGAGGCGAGTAAGCAGCTTCTCTGCAACATCAAACGATTTGATGTAAGGTGCAGACTTGCATAGAGCCAGGATGGCCTCGAGTTCCTGCAGTTTCATGGCATTTGATGCGTTGGAGAATCGCTTGAACATTCTCCCATAGTCGGAGGCAGTCGTCTCTGCCGACGGCGACGACTGCGCTGACAGGCGGGCAAGCTTCTCGAGCGCATGGCTACGAATGGTACGCCTGATAGTCGCAGGTTAGCAGGCTGGCATGATTCGATAATACAACTGGATGCTCACGCCATGTTTCACAAAGGCTTGCGCGATGCCGAAGAGCGTAGGATAGTAATGAAGTGTCCCTGGACAGACAAGTGACGAAACTAATGTCGGGGTCCGGAGCTGTCTGCGTTCTGATTGGACGTGCCCCTTTCCCTATCCTAGCAGCTCCAACGTCCATCCTGGGCACCAATGACTCGCGATGCGGACAAACGTTTTGCAGGGTGGAAATTGATCATTATCATTGGATCATCAGAGCAACAGCAAGAAACAAGAAAAAAAAACATGACTGCATATACGCTACAATGAGTCGATAGCTTCGCGACCTCATTGCCAAAACGCCTTTGCCAAATAGCAAATCGAACCTAGAAAACACCAGCCAATGCATTCAACGCCAGAACCTGTAAAGTCCGCCGAGCTCAGTCGTCTGCAGGCTCAACCCTCACAAGCACCTCTTCGAGGAATCCCTCCAAGAATCCGGCTACTTCTCCGCCCATGCCTACTTCCCCTTGTTCGTCCCATCTATCCAGCTCGCTGAATTTTCCCTTGATTTCATTAACAAGCCTGACCACTTTGTCATGACACTCCTGTCTTTGCCGCCTACGCTCAATGAAGCCTTGCGGATCATCTAAGGATTGCGCAGACTCTTGTTTGTTCCTAAGATTGAGGTGGTACGTCCGTCGTGAGAGTGCAGCCTCGAGTGCCGGTATGACCACTCCGCTGAGCGCCGTGATTTCTGCAGGCGCTGTTGGTGAGCTTGGTGTTTGAACTAGACCAGAGTGGTTTATGTTAGGCTTAGCGCGACCAAAGGAGCCGCGGGACATTGGCGAAGGTTTACTGGAACGTAGTGGGGGTGCTGGTGGTGTTGACTCCATGGCTTGTTGTTGGGACAGCGGATTCTTATTAGACACATACGGGCTACCAAAGGGATCGCTCGACGTCGCGGAATCAGTCCGCAAGTTAGAGCCTGGACTGAGTGGCGCAAATGACTGCTGAGATGGCGGCAGCGGTTTCTGTCCGGTCAAATTTGGTAGGTTCTGTGTTCGTATGGGGCTTTGCAGTGGTTTAGGTGGCTGAGTAACGTGTGAATTGCTCGTGGCCGGACTTGTCGACTGTCCACGGAAGGGTGGTATCTCAGGTATGGTCATTTGTGGCAGGACTGAACCCCGACTTGGTGCCGGCACTCGTTGCTGCGGCGCAATCTCGAGATTCTTGAGATCTGCAGCTATTTCGCGTTGGACAAAGTCATCAAACGTGTGTTGCAATGGCGTCTGCCGCCTCGGCTGTTGAGGAGCCTGCGGTTTGGTCGGCGTAACTAAGCCATTGTTTGGCGGTGGTGAAAACAGGCCAGGAACAGGTGGCTTTCGCGGGAATTCCGAGGCGGGCTGTGGGAAAAGCGGAGCTGTTTTCTTCTCTGGAGAGGGTGGTAGAGGTATCCTCGCTGCTGTTCTGACCGAGGCTGCGGATGACCCATTTGTAGCCAGCCGTTTAGTAGGAGAGGATGGTTGGCTTTCCCGAATGGTATCGTCGTTCTCGTCGCCATAGCCATTCTTTGACTGGGAGACAGGTTTGCGCTGAGCATTCGCGCCAGCCTCGTTCATTGGGGCTAGAGCCGGCCCTCGACCACCCCCGGCCGGCCGTACTGTGCCAAAGTCCCACAGGTCTTCATTGACCGGCTCTCTCTTCTTGACCGGCGTGGCGTCGTCGTCCGAATCATATGCTTCCTTTGGGTGTCTAACCCTCCAGTCCTGGTATCTCGAAATGAGTTCTTGTAGACGCGCGGGTTTTCCAGCTTTGCGGATGAAGTTTGTCTGGAGTAGTTGCTTTGCACTCGGTCGCTCCCTGGGATCTTTTCGAAGGCAGAGGTCGACAAACTCTTTGAAAGCGGGCGAAAAGTTGCCTTGCAATACCGGTGGTGGATTCTTGGGTATAAGAAAGAGGACTTTCATGGGGTGAATGTCAGCGTAGGGAGGCTCGCCATTGGCCAGCTCAAGTGCAGTGATACCGAGAGACCAGATGTCAGCCTTGCCGTCGTAACCAGATTGCTTGATCACCTCGGGCGCCATCCAGAAGGGTGTGCCCACAAACGTGTTTTTCTTCGTCATGGTAGCCGAAAGCTGTCCCGAGACACCAAAATCGGCAAGTTTCACCTGTCCGTTTGCGCCGACCAGTATGTTTGCCGCTGCAAGTTGTTAGTAGATGTAGGCGAGAGGACCGAGAACCAGCTGTGGGCCAACGTACCCTTGATGTCTCGATGCAGCTTATTGTCGTCGTGCAGATAACTGAGGCCCATCAACAACTCCTTCAAGATGACTGCAATCTCGGCCTCTGCTATACTGCCTGGCTTCATCAAATCTGCGCAGCTCCCGCCCGAGCAAAACTCCATGACAATCCACAGGTCGGAGCCCGCCAGATAGGAGCCGTAGTACTTTGTGACGTATGGCGAGTTCATGCCGGAGAGAATCATAATCTCGCCCATGATGTCGTCGACCTCGTCCTCTGCATTTTCGACGTCAATGACCTTGATCGCGACCGTGTGGCCGGTCCGCCGGTCAAGGCCTTTGTAGACCTTGCCAAAGCTGCCGCCGCCTATGCATTCTTGCTTGGTGTATAGCGTATTGGGGTCGACTGATTCGTTGGCGCCTACTTCGGCCGCCATGATGCTGGAGAGGGGGGGCGGCGCGGGCAGGCTCGAGACTCGGCAGCGGGCAAAGCGAGAGACGGTGGTGGTGGTGGTGCAGCGAAAGAGCGGTCACAGCGAAGCGACGGGACAGAGCGTCAAGACCAGATGGAACCGCAACAACAACGACGTCGATGCCCTCCGGAATGGGCTTTGGCGAAGCGGCGACAAGTCGAGGCTGCGGCAGCGAATGGTTGGAGATGCGCCTCCCACGAGCGCGCCTTGTTGGGTAAACACGGATTGCGAGGGCAACGGCGGGGGAGTCGATCGGTAGCGAGGGCGTGGTGGCGTGGTGGGCGAGAGCAAGAAAGAGAGACAAGACGCCCCTTGATTAGAGAGAGAGAGAGAGAGAGCCAAAACAATGCCCAACCCGATGCTAGGCCGGGCCGCTTATGTGTTTGTTATCCTCGCGCTGTCTGCCGTTGTCATGGAGGGGACATGCATGGCCGGCGCGTGCAGGGATGGGGCGTCGCGTGGGCAGTGTTGGCGGGCGGGCCTTTGTCTGCAAAAAGCAACACAGTCGTTCGTCGTCTTCACCTCGCTCTGCATGGTCGCATTGTGTCGCATCGCATGCTACGGCCTTGCATGGCCAATGCCAGCCGTGTCTGTCGCGCCGTGGACCAGTCCAACTGCCATGTGTCTGAGGCAGCGGCCCATGGCACGGCATGATTGGAGCAGCGTCGGTACCATCAACACCTCAAAACCATAGTATGTTCTGTGTTGTCCCGCCCCCACCCGCACGCTCGTTCCCCTTTCATTGCCCCCAATGCAAATCATCATGCTGGCAGCGATCACGGCTGACGTCATTGTTGCTTACACGCAAAGTAAACAATATACATTTCGTACGCTACATCCGTGTCGAGCTCGGACGCAGCCTAGTACACAGCCTAGTAGCTCATCTTTCCTGCTTCTCACAAAAATTTGGGTATCCATTTGTTGCGGCCGTCATCTCAAACCATGAAATCGTGTCCGCCATGGTGCCCCGACATAACAAAAAAAGCAAACAATAACTCCAATCAACAACAAAAGAAAAACAAAGAAACTCCGTCAAAATGCCCAGGTTCCGTCCGAGTTTTGCTTGATCCATCCTAGAACCGTCTGCGTATCCGTTCCGCAAGCGCAACGTCCTCCTCGCTCTCCTCCTCGACGGGCGCCGGCGTTCTCCTCTCGCGCGCCCGATGAGCTTTCCGTCTCCGGTTGTTGCTGACATTGCTGGCCGAGTCATCGGGCCCAATTTCGCTCTTCAGATCGTCGATGCCTTCGTCCGGGTCGCGCATGTTGGCCGGCGTGTCCGACCTGACCTCTATGCCACCCATGCCAGAGCCCCTGCGTCGCTGTGCCACCATGGACAAAGCAGCCGCACGCTCACGCAGCCGTCGCCGTACCATCTCGGCCTGGTTGTGCAGCTGCTCAAACGCGTCCTCCATGGCCTCCATGCCAAGGTAGATTTCTCGCTCGATTTCCGCCAGCACGGCAATCTCCGTCTCCTCATCAATCTGCACTGGCGCACCCCCGACCGGGCGCACTGATCCCGGCCGGGCGGATCCAGGTCGTGAGTAAGGGGTGAACGGTGATGCAAATCGCTGCGGTCCGTCGGCGGGCCGCATTTGGCCCGCTCTCGAGCCCGTTCGAGGCGGAGTGCCGTTCAGGTCTGGCAAATCTTCAGCACCAGACCAGAGGAAGCCATCAAAGCGCCCAGATACGAGGATTTCCCATTCATGCTTGGTGACGGCTGCTAGTGTCGCGAGCATATTGTGCATGTCGGCGTGCTGGATCAGATACATGACAGTTAGCTGGTCGCGTGGCGGGCTGCTGAGTCGATAGAGACGCTGGAGCGCCAGACCGGCCTTGACCAGGTACGGCGGAGTACCCGTATCGGGCTTTTGCGTCCTGGGATTGGGAAGCTTTTCCAAACCCCAGAGTAGTGCATAGAAGAGTGGTCGCTGCGGTTGCTCTAAGCGCGTGAGCATGATGAATGTGAGCGTCTCGTCATCAGCGTCTTCGGGGACATTATCCTGCTGATCTGACAACCAAGACTGTACGGCAACTTTGGTCTTTTTCGACTGCTTCTCGTAGTGCTCACGGTACTGCTCGGGCACATCGACGTCGATTCGCTGGCACGGTGCCTCCAATTCGGATGATATGCCTAGTCCAGGCCCTGGGCCTTCCTCGTACGGTGGCCACGGTGGTAGCTCACAGCGCCCAGAAACTAGTTCCAACACCTCCCCCCAGTTCACACCTGCAGAATCCTCCACAACCGGCTGGTCAAAGCACATCATACACTGGCAGTGCTCCGACGAAATATTGCGAGCAAAAACGTTTTCAAGCCGATCAAGCAGGCGCCGCGCAACCGAACGGTAACCCGTGGCAACAGCTAGTGAACCACTCGTGTCCATGACGGTGTTGTAACTGTTGAGAACATTCTGGAGTGGCTTGAAAAAGGACCGGACATCGTGTGCCTGTGCGCCGGATAGTCGTGGTGTTGTGTAATGAGAATAGGAAGCGGCAGGCACTCCGTCAATAGCGGCCAGCAGACTTCGTGGAATTGGTTTGGCGAGGCCGCCGTTTTGCAGCAAATAGTCAACTCGAGGTGCTTCCATCATGGCTGGCGGCGGCGGTGGGGGCGGCGGCGTCATGGGCGATTGCGCATAGCTAGGATCCACTGATTGCGTCCGGGACATGGGATCCGTCATGACCTCAATCACGGGTGGTCCATCTTTGGCAGAAGATACAACAGAAGGCAAGACTGAGTGCTGAGTGGGAGTGCGCGGAGAAGAATCCACGACAGAAGAGGGCGATGCATCCGACTGCGGAGGAGACGGGCCTCGATGGTGATCATTGCGGTCCTGGACAACCGAAGTAGCATCCGAGTCCAAGGTGTATTCAGAGGGCGCTCTGCTCTTAACCTTGACCTTGATCGGTGTTGAAGTTCTCGTTGGAGTCGAAGTCCTGCCCGGCGGCCGAGCATTGGACGGGCTTGCCGTCTTGGTCCTCGGCATTAGTTGCGGTGACTTTGCACGGATTGTGCTGGGCTGCGATCCAGTGGTAGAGGTGAGATCAGTGCCGTCAAATTCGTCACCCTCGCGAACACTAGAGCGCGACGCTATTCGCGGTCCAGCATGCGATGTCATGCGCGTGCCGCTGTCGACGCTGCGGCGACCGTCCTCGGTGTCTCTGGCAATGATGTCTGCGTCCTTGCGCCACATGCTGTTTGCGCTGGCCGCCCGCCTCAAGTCTGCGGCAGTCGTTGCAGTGAGTGGGGGACTCGGTGGTGCTCGCGATGGCGGGGGTGGTACGTGGTTGGGCGGCTGTGCTGCTGCTGCGGTGGTCTCATCGTCGTCGTCCTTGCCTGCGGAAGACGCCTCGACATCGGTGGCTTCTGGAGTCATTGCCGACTTTCTTCTGTCGATATTGTCGCGCGAGTAGATGCTCTCTTTGGCATACGTCTTGGAATGCGAAGGGTAGGGTAAGCTGATCCTCGAGGTGTTGTCCGAGCCCGACGAGCCGCGGCGACTCATTTCGGGCACGACGGCCATCTTGTGCGACTTGGACGTCTGCGAGGATGCCAGCGTCGACGACGACGTCGAAGTGCGCACTCTCTCGGACGAGGGGCGTTTGGGCAGCGGCGGCCTGCTGTCGGTGGTGCTGTTGTCGTCGTCGTCCTTGGAGGCCGAAGAGCGGGTTTTGTGGGAGCGACTCCTCTTATGGCGTTCCCGGTCCTTGTCCTTGCTGCGAGAACTCCTGCGCTCGCGATCCGGATCCTTTTTGCGACGGCGGTGCGAGTCTGAAGAATTCAACATGGCTACGGGATGGCGTGGAGCTACGGGCTGGTAGTATGACTGTGGGCCGCAAAGCAGGGCAGGGCTTCTGCGGGCGAGGTGGCCAGCGCGGCTAAGGGCTCGTGGGATTGGGTGTTGGAGGTGGGCACGTCGCGCGGTTGCGCCTATCAGGAGAGCAGCTCGCCATGCATCTACTGGGAATCAGGCCAAGGTGCGGTGAGGGGTTTACGGTTCTGGGTGCGCTGTTGTGAGAGTTTTGGGTTGTAGTGCTCTGACGTGTAGCAGCCAAGTGGACCGAGTGGGCGAGCGGGCGAGCGCTCGGGACTGTCGAGCCTGAAGAGGCCCGTTCGCCTGCCCTGCACATCACTGCCCCCGTCCCCCGCTGGCTGCCTACCAGCTGCCACTTTTTCCCCCTAGAGCCATTTGCTTGTTTCGGCAAAACCTGTCCAGCTAATTACACGACTGCGCGGGTTCAAAAGGAAGCCTCTTCGCTCGCTGTTGTTTGGGTCCGGCACAGCCTTACCTACGCAAGACATCCAAGGAAGATGCTGGAACGGGTCCCGTGTGGCTTTGCATGCTTTGCTGGCGTCGTACGTCACACGCATATATGTATAAATATAGATATATATCTATACATACACACTGACCACTACGAGTAAAGTTACCTTTGGGTTGGGCATAACTCTCATCACATGGGCAGCTTCAAAATGGTCGTCTAACCCATCAAACACTGAAATAAAACTACAAAGCCTAATTGTACAGACACGGAAGAGAGAAGAAGAGACCGGCCAAGTGCGAAACAAGGTCAAATATTGAGTGCATGCAATCTTAGCATGGGGTATCATTGTTACATGCTCTTCGTGATCCCTGACGTCTGTTGATCCATGTAGAAACCTGAAATCTCGTCTGTTGCTCAATCTTGGGTTTGTACTCCGTAGAACGCCGCCGTCATTTGCTGGTCAAGCGCCAATACCAGTAACGACCACACGCAACAAGATTGGGAAAAATAAAATCAAATAAAGACCAAACACGACATGGAAAATCAAACAAGAGAACCCTCCGGGGAGGAGAGAGGCACTCTCGCTAGTGACTCTGCTGCTGGGCTTGTGCGTTATTGACATGCTGCTGTGCCAGCTGGGCACGCAGCGTTGTAATTTCGTTTTGCAAAGTGGAGATTTTGTCGTTGTGCTCCTTTTCCATACGCGCCATGCGAGCCTCAATCTCGCGAACATATTGCCACACATCAACCTGGTTGCTCATGGCCTCACGGGTACTACTACCGCTACCGCCGTGGCTGGAGAGGCTGCCCGGTTGCGAAGTGCCTGCGGGAGCTGCCATGGCCTGGTGCTGAAGCATGCTGGGACCATTGCTTTTGCCGGCCTGGGAGCCTTGCTTTGGGGGCATGGGGCTGAGTCCGGGTAAAGAGGGTAGGTGTGGCCCATTGCTTGTGGGCGGAGCCAAGCTGACGGGAGGCGTGCCTCGACCACGAGCGTAGTTTTGCTGGTGCATGTGGTGCGACAGGCTCGGTGAGCGTGAGCCGGGCAGGTTGCTTTCTGGCGCACCCAGGCGGTGCTGCTCTTGCTGGCCTGGCGAAAGTGGCCTAGGGCTTTCCGTCATGCTACCCTGGGCAAAGACATTGGACTGCGAGTTTGCATTGTGAACCGAAGCAATGCTGGACGGCGCTGCCTTGGGCGAGACGTTGGCGGCTTGCGCAGAAGAGCCAGAGTAGTAGGGTCGGAGGCTGTTCTGGCTGCCGGAACCTCGGTTGGCGGCGATTGGCGGATACGTGCTAGAGTGCTGATGGTACGAGTCTTGCGTAGAGGTTCCAGTGTTCTGTCTCTTGCGCGCTGGCTCGCTAACGCGGCGGCCGTCGTCATCGTCGTCGCCCTCGCCGTCCGGCTCGCCGGTATAAATGACACCATCCATGCCCTCGTCGCCTTTGGAGTCGCCAAGATCGTCGTCGATGCCGAAGCTAGAGCGGCGGCCTGCACAGCCACCCTGGCCCTTGTTGTGTCTGGCGAGGGCGTCTCCACGAGCAAACCTGCGGCCGCACTTGTAGCAGGTGTGCGGACGCTCGCCAGTGTGTAGTTTCGTGTGGCGTTTCAAATCATGTAGACGGCGGAAACGTGCTTGGCAGGTGGGACATTCATAGGGCTTTTCTTGGCTGTGGGTTAGCAGGTGGCTCTTGAGGTTGTGGTGTCGCGTGAAGTCGGTGGAGCAATACGGGCACTTGTGGCGTTTGGTCGAGGGCGACTTTGGTGTGTTCTGGCCATATCCAGGAAGACTCATCTGGCGGGTCGGGGCACGAGGATCGGGCTCCGGAGGCAGCGGACCAGGAAAGGTGAAGGCGCGGTTTCCTGGGTTGTCGGCCGGGTTGGGTGCAATGAGCTGGTGGTGGTGTTGCTGGTGGTGCTGCTGGTGGTGTGGCTGTGGCGGCTGCTGAGGCGCTCCTTCGCGAGCATTGCTGCCAAGCGCAGCAGCGCCTTCTGTGGCAGCGCCTTCTGTGGCAGCGCCGGGCGCGTTTGGCGCATCTCCATCGCCAAAGCTCGACAGGCTGACTGGGCTGGTCTGCATGTGTTCGCCGGTGACGGCATTGTTGTCTGGAATGATGAGCGGCTTTGCGGCCTTGTCGGCCTTGTTCGTGTGCGCAGCTGCTTGCGGGGCGCCTGAAGGATGGCTCATAGACTGGACCGTCCCGTTCAGACTCTGGAGCACGGAAACGGCAGGATTGGGGCTCGTCTGCCTCGATGATGAGTCGCGGAAGCGGCGCTCGTCGGCAAGGGCAGCGGCTCCCGTGAGCGGCTGGGGCGAGAGCTGGGGCGACAGGCCACGCGGGGACTTTGTGAGGTGAGTGCCAAAGGTTGCGCCGCTGTGCGAGTTACGCGCTGCAGAGCCTGGTGTGCTGGGGCCGGTTGGTCCATTGAAGGGGTTTGTCGGCGTGGGCGTGAGTGCTCGCGTCGTGGCCGCCATGGTGGATGGGCAGACGTGCGAGAGCGATGCGGTGGATGCACGGCTGGAGAATCGCGTCAGTAGTGCGGCAGTGGCAGCGGCAGTGGGCAAGTCGCGCAAGGCTTGGGGGAGTCCGTCCGGACGTGGAGGAGAAGCATGCAGCGTCGCGGTGGTGTGGTGCTGACCTTTGTTGCGATGCGGCTGTGGACGGGCGCGCGTAGGAGCGTTCGGCTACCAGCACTCGAGATAGACGAGGGCGGTGGAGAGGGCCAGCGTCGCGATTGAGCAGTGGTAGGATGTCGTCGTGTGCGTGCAGGCACAATTGGCGACGGGCGAGGGCAGGGCGAGGGTGGAGGGGTCGAGCAGCGACGCACACAGACAGGCCCACGGCTGGCGCGGATGGGCGATGGCGGGCGTCGAGGTGGTGCAGGCGACGGGGTGGTGAGGCGCAGCGTGGTGAAGGGCAGCGCAGCGTGGCAGGGCAGCCGGGATCAGTGGTGGTGCGTGTCAAAGGGTGCCGAGGGCGAGCGAGGTGGATGGGGTTGTGGCTGAAGAGATGGGGTGGTGCAGGCTAGTCGGTAAGCAGCCAGCCAGGTCCTGGGACGGATGGCGAATCACGTCCGAGTCAGGATGGCGGCCACGGTCCTTTTTTTTTTTATCAACGGCCCTTTTTTTTCGCGCTGCCAGCTCCGGACGGCGGCGAGGCGTGGGCAGCGGGCGATGGGTGTGCAGCGAACGGCGGGCGGCGGGCAGCAGCGAGCACGGCGGCGGGTGGGCAGCCTCACTTGGGGGCACAGGCAGAGGCAGAGGCAGAGGCAGCTGCAAGTGGGCGGGTGCACGGCAGGCCGCTGCCGCCAACGCAAGCCTTTTGGGGCTGTGCCCGCGGCCTCAGCCTATGACGCTGCTGCGCGCCAGGCCCACTGCAAAACAACCGCACCCACGAACCTCGTCCACTCCCTCGCAACGCCCGCTAGCACCGCGGGCGCCACACCACGCCGAAACACGCTGCCATGCTACGACACACAAAACTGTACTGTGCACATCGTGTCGACTTGCCGCCCGCCCCGCCGCTGCGCCAGGAGCTGCCTCGCTGCTCGCCGCCCGCGCTAGGCACACGGCTGGGCGCCAATGCCGCCCGCGCACAAGGCGCGCTTGAGCCGTCGTGGTGGCGCTGCAAACCGGCCTGCCAAACCAACCCCCGGCCGAGACACGCAACAGCGACAGGACACGCTGCCGAGTATTGCTCCATGTAGACGAGCCCCGACGACGCCCGCCAGCCTGCCATGATTATCAGATGGCTGCGTCGGAAGCACACTTCCCGCACTCGCACGGCCTGCCCTCCGACTGGCTCGCCGCTGGGCCAGCCACTGCTGACCAAACCATGTCCGACACTCCGCCACGGCTGCAGTGCGTCATACTCGGTCAGTCGTTGCTTGCCATGTGCACCGCGCCATCAACCGCCAGCAGTCCACTTATCGATCGTCAGGCACAGCGTCTGCGTCTGGCCTCATTGGCCATGTCCGCCACCGTCGTCTAGTCGGCGCAGAGTCCACTTCGTATCACCTTCCCCCGCCATACACTACACTCCCTTTCCTCAACACCCCCCATTGGCTTCAGCCACGTACCACAGAGATGCTCTCTTCGTCGCGCCACAAGCGCCACGAAGCTGCACGCCACAGCTCGGCCTCTCCGGATTGGCTCGCGCACTTGCGACATTCTGCCGATTGGCTTTCGCTGCTTTAATCTCCGTGCCTCCCCGATGGCAGCGCGAGATCGTCGACAAACTGGTATGTATCAAACTGAGACGATGCTGCTGAACCAGCCCTCGATCGTAGAGGCCGGGCGATCGCGGCTGCACAGGCAGACTGCTCCACGACTAGGCGCCAAGGCCGGCTACACGTGACCTTGGCCACCCACCCACCCATTCATCCATCAAACATTCCATCCATACCAGTGGGCAAAACACTAGTGAGCAAGGCAGATCACGTTGACATACTACAAATACAGCCACAAAGCACCACCCTCACGCTTGACGTCAGACCGTTAAGCACTATACCCTACAAGTGCGCTTTTAACTTTGCATCTTCGCGGAACCGTCTTGGCCAGATACCCTGCTTTCCCGGCGAAAGAATGCCCTTTGGATCCACGGCATCCTTGATCGTCTCGACAAACCTCCGATAGGCATGGTCGTTGAAATCGTATAGCGACGCCACTCGATCTGTTTCACGTTAGCCCCTTGTGCACTGCCACAGCAAGAAAGGCCCGCATACCCATGGCATTCACATGACTGCGATACTTGCTATACCCTCTCTTCTTCCCTGCCTCGAACAAGCCGTCAAAGATCCTCTGCACCGCCTCCCGATGCCCCGCATTCCTCTTGTCAAACGTAAACATGTTGACGAAAATGACGTGGCGCTCGTGCATGAAAAAGTCGCAGAACAAGTCGAAGCCATGCTGTTCGCAAATGCCCTTGGCCGTCTTGACCCATGCAAGAATCTCTTTGCCATTTGACGGGATAATAGGACTGTAGTCGTAATGGGCTCCAATCCCCCCTCCTGACCTGGGAAGCCTGAACTTGACCATGGGCAGCGACCAGAGCGACGGTATGCCGACAAAGAACCCGCCCTCGGTTTCAGGCACGGACGTCGGATCCAGCGTCTGTCCCTCGGGCGCAGCAAACATCTTGGCTTGAAGACGGCCCTTTGGTGCCTTTCTCTGAATTATCTTCTGCAGCTCGTCAAAGTGCGCCTGAATCACATCCTTTGCGCCGTAGAGGCCAAATTTAGCATTCCAGTAGCCAAGGCCAAACTGCGTCTGGAGCTCTTTGATACGCCAGTCAGGAATTGGTGTCTCGTGCGGCCAAAACTCTTCGCGCTGGCCCAACATGCCCAGCCATTCCGTCACGTTGGACACATACACGCTGTTGGGAAGCAGGCCGTCGCGCCGAAGTGGCCCGAACGTGTCGGCAATAGTTTCGACGTCCTCAAAATCCGGCATGTCGAAGCTGCACGACATGTAGGCTTGCGGGGCGGGCGTGAGCCAAATGCCCAGCTTGGTTACGATGCCTAGATTCGACTGCAGGAAGAGGCCTTCGATGCTGGGGCCAAACGTGAATTTGGAAAGATGTGCTGACGGCGAATTGGATATTGCAAACTGGCCGGTTCGCACGAGATCGCCATTTGCCAGCATGGCCTCTACACCAGCAATGTGCTGATGGTGGGTCGATGTCGGTGTGAAGCCTGTGCCGCGATCTAATGTGTTGCCTACGACGGAGCCCCAGCCGAGCGATGGTACAGAAGGCCAGACATTCAGCTTGCTCTTGACACAATACTCGTACAGCTCCGTGAATGTGACACCCGGTTCTACAACCGCGTAGGCATACTCGGCGTTTACTTCAATGATCTTGTTCATACGCTGGAGATCAAGTGCCACAGAACCTGTTACCCGTGGCGCCGGTCCACCATATCTATTCAAAGTCAGCAGTCATCCCCATCCCATATTAACAAATACATTTAGTTCGTAAATGAAAGAAAATGACAAGAATCAAGATAGAAATTCTTACCCAAGATTCTTACCCCTAGAAAACGTCCAAACTGGAATGCCAAACTCCCCAGATACCTCGAGCACTCCTCTCAATTCATCTATGTTTTTCGGTCTCACAGCTGCACTCGGCACCTTCCGTGCTCCCGCATCTGCCTCGTGTAGCTCGTACGGATCAACATATTCGACCAACGAGTCGGCCCCATGATACACCTGGTCTTCTCCGACAACGCCCTTGTACCGCTTGAGCGCTGCCTCGAAAGTCGCTTGTGAGATACCTGGCGGGAGAACCGGTGTCAGGGGTGTGGTGACCGAGTCGCTGAAGAGAGTCCAGTGCGTAGATTGGTAGGTTGCATCTGTGTATGCTGCTGATGGGTTCGGCGGCATGTTGAAGTTGAGTGTTTGTCTTTTTTTTTTTGGATTGTTCGAGGACCAAGTAGATTATTTAATCCTTTGATCAATCTACCAGGAGAATAATATGAGATTTTGTTGTTTTTCTTACTTCTTTTCGTTCGGGTCTACGTGGAGGAAAAATAAAAGGAAGAAATATAGATATAGCGATAAAGTTCGAATACCCATGTGCAATATCTACTTCTAGTTTGTAGTTCTAGGCGGTATGGCCCACCGCCAACCACCCCCCGTCCTCAACTTCCCCACATTGCGGAGAAGGCGGGACAACCCCACATTTCTCCCTCAAGCTCCTCTCTTGCTCTTCCCCTTTCTCCAACGGGAGATTTTCGTTCATATTTCTCGTCTTCTCGGAACAGCACGGCAAATGTCTACGCATGGATATTGGACAAATGCAAGGGGGGGCCCTTGACTGTTCGTGCTACATATTTGTCATGCATGATGAATCACCAAATGTGAGCGCGATTACAGCCGCTGGTGCTTCTCTGTCCTGCACTAACACTCCGTAATCACACCCCTAAGTTCAACATTCATCCTTGTTTTGTCATGTCCATTCCGTATCGACAACCCTGACCTGAAGCTTGCCAAGTCAGGCCTGTTTTTCGTTCCCACGTCTTGACGACTGGTGTTACTTTCAGCTCCGTGAACTTGTCTCGATGTGAAAATGCTAGGCGGCGAAGTATTCGTTCGAGTAGTGCGCGTCGTGTGGTCTCTGGATGCTTGGGGTTATTGCAGAGACTGTCAATTTGCAGGCAGTCGATGTTTGCGGCGCCAACAGATGCCTAGTCATGTGAGGATTTGTGCCAAACTTCAGAGATAAGGGGGAAGCGGAACACATGCTTCTGAAATTCCTCGCCGCTGCAGGGCTTCCAAGATGCTTTCCCACATTTGTTGTCCGCTCAGCTTAGACACAGCAGACCAAGAGCCAAAGAGTAGGTTAATCACAATTGACACGGACTGTACGTTGTGTTAGTCTCTCCCATGGCATTTACGCGTCCACTAGTCATACCGGTACTGTATGAGCAAACGCAAACGGCATGGCTATCAGCTCAGGGAACGCCTTTGGTTCTGCAATGACCCAGTGTACCAGTGATGCTTCGATATTCTTTTTAATCCTCATGTAGCTGAAGGGCTGTGCAGGCTTTGGGAAAGCATTGAAAATACTACTCCGAAGCTCGAATTTCGTACACGTCTTGTTTTGGCCGCCTAAGCCACTCGTAACTATACGCTGGAACGAGTTAGTTACAATCACGAGAAGAGAAGCTTGGAACTTGCCTCGGCTGGGACTAGACTTGGGAACAATCAATCTGTTGATTCGCTTGATTGACGATTGATTGTTTCACCCAATTCAATCAATCCAATTTCAACGTCGCTAGAGAATCAATCAATCCAATCTGGGAGGGCTAGATTGATTGATTTGATTGAGGATTTCGATCACGTGAAGCCCTAGATAGGTAACTCGCGATAGGTTTTTGGTGTTAAGTTTCGCAACGATATATACTAAAAAAAAAAACACCACAACGCGATATAATAAGATATATATGTAAAATTAAGCTAAATATCTAATTAAATCTAGCGCGATTCGAACAAATAGAAAAAATAATTGCAATTCACATCTTGGCAGCTACAATACCCACATGATGGCAGGTGGATATTGTAACTGCCAAGATGTGGATCGCTGGCTATTGTACACCTCTACTAAGCTTGCCAGGCCTAGTAGAGTTGACAGAAAGAGTAATTGTGTTATATATATCTATGGTATTGAGATTATTAGAAGTAAAGGCAGCTAAAGTAATAGTCGGCGTGAAGTTTTTGATCGCGTAGTTACACCACTACAACACGATATTTCTACATACTTATACGTCTAGAGATATACGATAGAGTATTCTAAATCACTTTCTAGCGTTAGATTTAAATAATATCGCGTTGTTGGAGTAGAGCGCGTCGCCGTTGTTTTGGCTGCTAACAAGTGACATGGCCCGTGCCAGCAACGCGTATTCCGCTCCTCACAGCGCGATACTACAACGTATCCACCACAACTACAACAACAACGTATCTGCAGCTATAGTTCTTTCTGTTACCTTCATTACTTGCGAGCACGGCTCGCTTAGTTAGCTGCTTAGTTAGGCAGTTCAATCGTTTGACGGCTCTCCCTAGCCACACCCACGACTCGGCCAGTTGGCCAATCCAGTCATTCACGACTACGCAAATAATAATATGCCACTTTCAACTGCTCGTCGATCGCTAAAACGCGGTAGAAATGCTACATCCAAGCCAGCAAAACGCGTACGGACTGGTAGAGGGACCGCCTCCCAGCCTATTGAACTTGACGCGACTTCTAGTCAAATGACCTTCCGCGCGTCCCCATACGAAGCCCTAGTAGTAGCCGCAAGCCAGGCTACTAATATTACTCGCACAGAGTCCCCTCCGCCTCCTTTGATATCAGATAGAGCCGTCGTGACGTCAATTGATGGCACTGATGCGGCGACGGCGTCTACAGACGAGCCTTTGGCCGACGAGGTAGTTGACGATATGGATAGCCGATTCGCAGATAGATACACTGGTATTGACTGGGCAGCTTTAAAAGATTATGGGAAGACTACTCGTACGCTAAAACATAAAAAGAGCTGGGTACACGAGTACGGATATCGCGTCGCGCTTCTCGCAAACTTGAGCCGTACTTTCTGGGTCTGTCGATACTGCCACACTCATAAAGTAGCTGGCCAAAACCATATCTTTGAAGTAACAAACGCAACGTCCTCAGTGCTCTCCCACCTCCAGCGGCCTGGCCGAGGGCACGGCTTCGATCGCGATGGTAACAAAGCTGCGCTTACTTTACAGCCTGGCCAGAAGACTCTCCGGTTTGCCAGCCAAAACGGCCTTGTTGTTAACCAAGATACAGCTAACGAGCTGGGTCACTTTGACGTACAAGCCTTTCGATACGCAGCTGTTAGTTGGATTATTGACAATAACCACCCCCTCCGAGAGTTTGAAACACCAGCTTTTCGGCAGATGATCGCATACGCAAATCCAGAGGCAGCAGAGGCGTTATGGGTGAGTCACCGGAGCGTCTCAACATACGTTCTACGCTTGTATCACTGCCTCCACCCACAAGTCCGTACGGCGCTGTCAGACGCGATCAGCAAGATACATATCAGCTTTGATGGGTGGACTGCCAAAGGCGGCAAGCGTGGTTTCTTTGGAGTTGTGGCTCATTTTGCTGATATCTTTGGCACTGTTAGGGATATTCCAATTGCCCTCCCACAGCTCGCGGGTGCCCATACAGGTGATCGGATAGGCGAGGCTGTTGCTCGAACTCTTCGCGCGTTCAATATAGGTAGTGATCAAATTGGCTGCTTTATTCTTGATAACGCACCTGCCAATACTCAAGCTATCAACTACCTCGCAGACGAGTTCCACTTTGTCGCCCCACACCGTCGCCTCCGTTGTGGTCCTCATACAATCAATCTTGTTGCGCAAATGGTTATGGAGGGCTCAGATTTGGATGCCTACAACAATAGCAGCGACGCGTTTGTAGAGGAGGCTGAGAACCTACAGGCCTGGCGATCAAATGGGCCTCTGGGTGTACTGGCGGATATCGTTAATTATATTCAAACGCCACTCCAGTACGATCTTTTCCAACAGGCGCAGCGTCATTGCTATAGCCTAGCTCATCTCGATCGAAATAGAAACCTCCAGTTAGTCAAACCTGTAATTACCCGCTGGAACAGCTACTACGATACTTTTGTCCGCGCTGTAGAGCTAAAGGAAGCTATTGACTATTACGCCAATACCCATATTGAGAACTACAGCCGCGAGTATCTTTACGCTTCAACTAAAGGCAATAAGCTGCCTAACGCGCCTAGCTGGGTGAAGTCTGGTGGGCTCAACGCAGCTGACTGGGCTGTAGTAACTGAGTATATCAGTATACTAAAGCCGCTCAAGGAAGCGACGTTGTGCCTTGAGGGCCGTGGCAAAACTGGCAGCTTTGGTGCCTTGTATGAGATCTTACCCACCTTTGAAGCTATCCTTGAGGCGTATGAGTCAATTGCTGAAAGCTATACTGCAGTAGACTATAATACTAACAGCGCGCCCGAAGATCACCTCGCGATCAACGTACGCGCAGCCTGGAAGAAGCTCAATGACTACTACAATAAGCTCGACGATTCGCCGTACTACTACGCTGCCACCTGCCTCTATCCATACTACAAATCCTTCTGTAAGCTAAGCTGGAACAATAAACCCGACTGGATCGCGAGAGGAGAGGCGGGGTTACAGCAACTTTGGGCAGCTTATAGGCCGCATTCAGAACCTATCGTACGCCCAAGAGCGCCAAATTCAAACTCAATAAGCGCCTATATCTCAGCAGTTGTCAATCCACAGGGTACAGCTGCGGGCGGTGGGATGGTTTTAGATCAGCTGGAGCTCTGGCGTCGGGATGAAGTAGCTTGGACTGAGACTGAGTATAATAGCGGCGCTCAGCCAGTCCAGTATTGGCGGGGCTTACGCTTGAAGTACCCAGAACTCTCCAGCTTCGCGATCAATCTCATGACTATCCTAGCCAGCAGCTGTGACTGCGAGCGCCTCTTCAGCGAGGTGGGTGATCTACTAGAGCCGCGGAGACGCAACATTGGCGCAAACTTGCTGGCAGCAGTACAGTGCGTCAAAAGCTGGCGGGCGGCTGGATTTGCTCCACCAGATCAGGCAGCGATTGAGCTGATATCTGACGACCGAGTCGCTATTATATATAGCGTCGGCAGCTGGGCACCGGCTGAGGCAGAAGACGACACCATAAACTCGTCTGATATAGCTACTAACTAATCAAAATACCTACCAAATGCCCTCGCGGATACCTACTACAGCTGCTCTCGCGGGTATCTACTACAGCTGCTCTCGCGGATACGTATCGCGGCTGTCTATATAAGATACTATTGGCAGTTATATACTAGTGAACGGTGAGGCGTAGAGGACGGCTATCTCAGCCCAACGGCGTCACCTTGAGCCCGGAGTTATTGGGCGAGATCTATATCTATATCTTATATATCTTTTTATATTACTACTATTTATTATTCTATATAATTAATTTAATTCTAAATCCTGTTATATGTGTTTAAGCCCGGCTCGGGCAAGCTGTAGCTCAGCTTATCCCAGCTTTGCCGCTGGGGTATATTACCGTCGATAACTAGAACGGACGGTAGACACCAATATATAGGCTATACGCCTAGTGTTAGTCTAGGTTGCCATAGTAATGGCAGCGCCAGTTCGGGTTCAGCTTATTCTTTTTGTTTTTATTTACTTTTTACCTATCTTTTTTTAGTAGTTATATTAGCAGTTATGAGTGACGATAAGCCTAGCTTAACACCAAAAAATATCTGTATAGCGATATTTCGGCTTCAAATTTTGGCCACTCACCTAATTAGGTAAGTAGCTTACCCAATCGGGTATTTCTGAATCAATCTAGCCAATCAAATCAATCAATCTTCTTCAAAATAGCTATTCAATCAATTCAATCAACTTCTGAGCGGCTCGAGAATCAATCAATCCAATTTGGAAGGGCTAGATTGATTGAATTGATTGTTCCCAAGTCTAGCTGGGACTCGTCGGTGAAGATTTTTCATTATCGTTTCGGTAATATCCACAGCATTGTTGACGCATTGTTCTGGGGTCAGGCTGTCTGTTCCCCACAGTAATTGAATCACGGGCATGCCAAATGCCTAATCAAGTCAGTGCGGTTCCTGTCACACAGTGCCACATTTGCGCCTCACACTATCGACAGTCTCACTACTTTGAGTGTTACTGCTATGTCCTTCGACAGCTTCATTTACACTTGAGACTGTCGCAATAGCCTCGTTGGCAATCTCTAGTTTGATGAAATTATCTTCGATCGTGGATACACTGCCATCCCGTGGTGCTGATCGACCTGGAGCAGGTGTGGCGCGGGTGGGGTTGTCTTTGTCGGGCTCTGATCCAGCCAACATCGTGCGATCGCCATTAATAAGTTTCTCTAAGCTCTTCACCCACTCAGCAAACTCATCTTGAGATATCGCGTCTAGCTTCGACTGCATGTCAAGTCTCAACTCCTTTCTCGGGGCCTTTGAACCTAGCTTTTGCCTAGCCAAAGGCGCAGCATGATATGCGAACAGATCAGCTGTACGTGAGAAGACATCTTTGATGTCTTCATCAGTGATATCAGTCGGATCTATGTTCCATCTCCAGTCCGAAGATATCTTTCTGTCTTTTCACCCTCGTACTGCATTCGGCTTCGGCGTAGGATCTTCCATCCGCATCATTGACGAGTCTCGATCGCCCAAAGCATTTTCCTGTCCCGGCTGTTGACCTTGTAATGTTGCAGGTTCCGAAAATTCCACACTATTGTTCAGCCCTCTCTTCTTCTGCAATGAAGGCTCTACAACGTTATCAGAATCTCTTCGTTTATGGCCTCCTGAAACATCTTGTGGAATTCCGAGTGCAGCTTTTATGGCCGTGACAAGTTGCTCTGGACAGTCGAAGTACGCGCCAAGAAGATACGCCAAACGGCGAACCATCTCCGATCGAAATACTTCGGACATGCGCTGGATGTTTGTTGCCTGAGCATTCTCCTCTCGCATGTGCTCTTGCACGACACGCTCTCCCAGTTGTTCCAGTATGCCGTCTGGAAAACAGACCCAGACCAGGCCCCGGACCGCATCTCGAAAGAGATCGTCTTCTAGATTGTTAGCAGAAGATATGAGCCTGACTCGGAAAGCCCAATCTTGCATGGGTGGTATGTCAGCTCTGGAGGAGCTAGTTGCTTGAGCGCGCGCGCGTTTTGTCGACGCTGTCTGGTCTTCGGATGAATTTCTCTGAAAGATGTTAGTATGCAGCAGTTCTCACAGATGGCCTGCAGTGGCAGTGCTTACGCGTCTTTTCTTGCTTGATTTAGCCATGCCGTTGATTTGAAAATCGTTTTATGCGCGTGCAGTCAGTGATAGAAGAACAGGCTTGGTTATCAAGTGTGGTCAATAAGTCTGGGAGAAGGAGCTGAGAGTAAAGGCAAACAAGAGAACAATCAGGCAGCTCTAGCTCGATGCAGTAGACTTCAGTTTCAAGCTACAGTAGCGCTGCCCCACTTGTTTGATTGTCTCAGTTTAGGTGAAGGTGAGTGAACGGCAGGCACGTGCGAGTATCACAAGATCAGCAATCTCAACTACGCAAAGACAATGAATGTGTATTACTTCTAATTTCTATAACAAACGACGTCGACTAAGGTGCCTGCAAGAGGACCTCAAACTCGAATGGCTCGCACAGCAGGCTATACTCGTCCAGAGTCCTGGGTCCACAACTGCCACTACCCAATCCATGGTGCTGAGCATCCAACCTCAGCACAACCTCCTCTCGTTTCTTCTTCCTGAGCTCATACGGATGACCTGCGGCAGCCACATCCTTCATCCTGTAGTGGCTGACTTGGAAGTCAAATAGTTTCTTCTCTGTGTCCGCTTTGCCCAGGAACTGAGCGAGCAATCCTGCACCACTGCCGTTGGTGACACGGAGGTAGCGAGTATCTGTGCGGTTTGCCGATTCCTGAGGAACCTCATAGTCTACCCATAGCTCGTCGATGCTCGAGGCGGAGTATTTGCCGACAGGCTGGGAGAACTTGCTGTCGCGGTACGACTCGCCGAAGCCACGGCCGAACCACTCAACCTGCTGGAATTGTTTGGGTAGTTCCATGACAAGGCCAATGCGTGGGAGTGTTCGAGGCAGGTTTTGTCCCTTTGGTGTACCGGCGACGTGCACGGACAGTATTCCACTGGCACTGAATGTGTAGGTCAGAGTGGTATCGATAGACCAAGAGAGAACTGGAGGAGCAACGCGCTGGTGCACGGTAATCTTCACAGTGTCTGAGCCTTGCTGTGACCACTCGACCTTACGGGTAGCTGACTTGGCATGCTGAAGATGTTTGTCATTCCAATCCCAGCCATCTTGCGGTATGTCGTTGTCAGTTGGAGCCCGGAAGATGTCAAACTCTGGCGCTTTGGAGATGAGTTCAGTGGAACCCTGCACCCATGAAGTAAGAGTGCCATGAACGGTGTTGAATTTCCATGCGGCATTGTCGGCCGTGATCTTGATGACGGTCTTGGACTCAGCCTCTACCTTGATCTGCTTGCCTTGAGCATCGGCTCGCTGCAGCGGTGCAACCGGAGTGATCGATATCTGTGCGTTTGCAACCTCGAAGCCTGCCTTGAGGTAGGGCGTTGCTTCCTTCAGTTGGAATGAGATGCTGAGCAAGGTTTCGCCCTTGGATCCCTCAACCTTGGGAAGTTGAACCTCAAAGGTCTGACCTGGCGCGACACCAGACGGAATATCCAGACTTCCGGATTCTGCGCCATTTCCAGAATCGGAAGTCGAAGTGTATTTGCAAGTCAAGTGATCGAGTGTAACAAAGTCGTATCTGTTGATGAATGTAGCTTTCGAGGCGCTCGACTCCAGAAGCTGCACTGGTTCGATAGCCTTTTTGTATTCAATAAGACCCGCATTTGGCTTGTGGTCGGAGTTGACGAGTCCGTCCATGACAAATGTAGAATCATGGACTTCTTCGCCGAAATCTCCACCGTACGCGTAGAATTCCTCTCCTGTTTGCTTGTCCTTGGTGAGAAGGCCGTGGTTGGCCCATTCCCAGGCGAACCCACCTTGTAGAGTTGGATACTTGTAGAAGGCATCAATGTACTCTTTAATATTTCCGGGACCGTTGCCCATGGCGTGCACCTGATACGGTCAGCTGAATCAGTAACAGTCGAGTGTGTGCTACTCACGAATTCACACAGGATGAGCGGCTTCTTCTTCTCCTTGTCCTCGCCAAACCGAATAATCTCATCAACGGGAGGGTACATTCTTGAGTACATGTCCATTGTGTCGGCATAAATGTCGGCTTCATAGTGGATGGGCCGGCTGTCGTCGTACGCCTTGATGTGCTCATACATGGCTACAAAGTTACAGCCCATGAATGCTTCATTGCCCAAGCTCCAGATGATGACGGAGGGATGCATTTGATCTCTCTTTACGAGCGCTTCAGCACGGTCAACATAGGCATGGGTCCAGTCTTTGTTGTTGGTTGTCCATTCGGCAGCTTCCTTTCGAGTGAGAAGCTGACGCTCACGGAAAGGCAGGGCACGCTGCTCCTTGTCTAGTGCTGCGTCCGAGATGCTCTCGAATCCGTGGCATTCTAGATCTGCCTCATCTATAACCCAGAAACCCATCTCGTCCGCGAGGTCATACAGCCGTGGGTCATTTAGCTGATGAGATGTGCGGATTGCATTGATGTTGTGACGCTTCATAGTCAATAGGTCTTCTTTCATGAACTCATATGGAACAGCACGGCCACAGGTGGGGTGGTGCTCGTGGCGGTTGACTCCGCGGAAGACGACTCTCTTGCCATTGACCAGAAGCAAGCCATTCTTCATCTCAACCTGCCTGAATCCAATTCGCTGGGCAACGACCTGATTGCCGGTGGCTACCACCAGGTGGTAAAGATTTGGTGATTCGGCAGTCCATTTTAAGGGGTTCTTGACCTGGATGCTGAGCTTGGTCTCGCCACTGCTGTCAATTTGAGCTTCTGTAGAAGCAATCTCTTGCTTCTTAGCGTCTAATAGCTTTGCTGTGAGCTTGCCAGACCCAGTCGCAGTAATCTTAAGCTTGAGCTCGGCATCGGTATAGGAAGAATCAAGAAGCGTTTGTGCAAAAACATTGTCAATTCTGGATTCCTTGGGAAACCCAACCAGAAAGACGTCTCGGAATCTGCTGTGGTAAGCGCCGAAGACACAAAGAGAACATGACAAACTTACATGCCGCTCAACCACCACTGGTCCTGGTCTTCAATGTACGTACCGTCACAGTGCTGGTATACTCTGACGGCTAACGTGTTCTCCCCGCTAAGATCAACCAATGAAGTGATGTCGAACTCATCGGGATTCCTACTGCCTTGGGAATAGCCCACTTCTTTCCCATTGACCCATACATGGAAGGCCGCGTCAACGCCTTCAAATCGGAGGCGGATCTGGCTGTCCTTGAGCGATTGGGGAACCTGGAACTTACGGACGTACGAGCCCGTCTCGTTCTCGGTAAAAGGGACATTGGGAGGATCTACGGGGATGTGGTAGATGACATTGGTATACTGAGGACCTTTACCAAAGCCTTGTAGCTGCCACATGCCAGGTACGGCAATGTCGCTCCATGACGAAGTGTCAAAGGTAGTCGACTCGAAGCCATCGGGAGCCTCGAATGGCGAGTAGGAGTGGTGAAACTTCCACGTGCCAGACAGGCTGTGAGTCAGGGACTTAGTTGTGTCAGCATCGAGGGCATCGGCCTCAGATGTGTAGTTGTGAAAGTACGCGCGTGCCGGTAGAGTGTTCTTGTGAAGAATCTGAAGGTTGTTCCAGTCTGGAATGCTCTCGGGGTGCTGACCTGAAGCCATGTTGACGGGCCCAAAGTTGATGGTGATGATGATGGTACACTCCTGCACATTTTACCTTCTACTCTTTCATCCCATCCCACGACCCCGCGTGCGGTACCTGATGGACAGATCGGGGAAGCCGTCCGGCTCTACATGGTCAAGCCAAGCCATGTGTCGTGTCGAATGACGGGCGCACGAGGCGTGATGAGAGAGAAAGCACTTGCATCGGAATAGGAATGGGACGATGTCCGGGCGTTGAGCAGGGGACGATGCGGCTACCGGAAGGTATACTGCACATGGCTAGCACGCTTCTCCAGACTCTCCGCAAAATTTCTCCACGCCCCGCTGTCCAAGCCGACTACATCAAATTCTCGCCTATCGGGCGTATCTTGATTCAAGATTGTGCCGAGCCGCCGAATTCTTGATTCGCAGCCATCGTGAGATACTCGCGCGTGGCGCCCTGCACTCAGTGCTTTCTGGTAGGTGCGCCGCTGCTGTGCTGCATCTGGACCTCGATCCGCCCCACAGGAAGAGCTTTTCCATGGCTGGTGACATGTTCATGGCCTAGTGCTCTGCTGAGATGGCCGGTTTGCAGTGCTCCGCATTGACTCCGTTCCCAAAGCAGTGCTGTTGCCGACTCTCAAGCACTCTTGGCTAACGGCGCCATGTCCGCCCCCTACTGTCGGCATTCTGGAGCAGAGACCACGCATGGGACCATGACAAGCATGGAAAATGCCTCGGTGCCTTACCATGTGGTTGCAGATGCATCTGGTTTGCGGAGAAGCCCACGCACTATAAGATGACCCAGACTTCCGGGTTCTCGCAAGCTGTCGGGTGGAGCACGATTCCATATTTTTCTTCTCCACAACTCGAGTAGTCGTACAGCTCGGTCGAGCATCCACAAGGCAGCATGGCGGAAAAGAAAGACGACATGGGCGCTGTTACGCACCAGCTCAGTGCCGTCGACGACGACATGCAGCAAAAGACCGTCAAGGAGGCCAATGTCGCCTCTGTTGCGCTTGGTGAGTCGTCCTGGTCTAACGTTTTGATCAACAATGCTAACACTGCATAGCCGCCGCTTTGGAGGCCGAGAAGCCAAAGCTGTGGTCCCGGGGTATGATTCAGCTCTACATGATCATGGGTGTTGGATACCTGGTCTCCACGCTCAATGGTTTTGACAGTTCGTTGATGGGCTCGATCAACGCCATGAAGGGTTACCAAGACACTTTTGGTCTGACTGGCGCTGGCTCCAGCACCGGTATCATTTTCATCATCTACAACCTCGGACAGATTGCGGCATTCCCCTTCTGTGGACTGCTAGCTGACGGTTGGGGTCGCCGCATCTGCATCTTCGTTGGCTGCGTTCTTGTGCTTGTGGGAACTGCGGTACAAGCAACAGCACACGAAATGGGCCACTTTATTGGCGGTCGCTTCATCCTCGGATTTGGTGCCTCAATCGCTTCCGCAGCAGGTCCCGCATACACTGTAGAGCTTGCGCATCCCGCTTACCGTGGAACTATGGCGGGCATGTATAACAACTTCTGGTGGGTTGGCAACATTCTGGCCGGTTGGACGACCTATGGAACCAACCTGCACCTTGGAAACAGTTCCTGGTGCTGGAGGATTCCAACCATTGTCCAATGCATTCTGCCCACCATTGTCATGGTTTTGATCCTGTGTAAGTACACACTTTTAGTACGTTTTCTACTGCGACAACAACTTACGTAATACTAGTCTTCCCTGAGACGCCGCGATGGCTGTTGGCTCACGACAGGCGGGAGGAGGCAATTGCCATTATGGCCAAGTACCACGGCAATGGCAACCCAGACTCTCCCATTGTGCAGCTTCAACTTCGCGAGATCACCGAGGACTTTGCCCTCACCAGGAACGACAACCCATGGTGGGATTTCCGCGAGCTCGTTAACACCCGATCGGCGAGGTACCGATTGGCAATGGTGATTGCCATGGCCTTCTTCGGTCAATGGAGTGGAAATAACGTCGTCAGCTACTTCATGCCGGCAATGGTAAGTTTTTGATTTGATACAGATACACGCACCTTTCACGTGGCTAATGCATTAATTAGGTCAAGAACGCCGGTATCATGGACCCAAACAAGCAGCTTCTCATTAACGCAATCAACCCCATCTTCTCTATGCTGGCAGCCATCTACGGTGCTACCCTCCTTGACAAGCTTGGCCGTCGCAAAATGCTCATGGGCGGTCTTTGGGGTGGTCTCTTCTCTTACATCCTCCTCACCGCGTTCACTGCCACTGCCAAGCCCGAGAACAACCTCGCCTACGGCACCATTGTTTCCATTTATCTCTTTGGCATCTTCTTTGCATGGGGCTGGACACCTCTGCAGACGCTCTACGCCGTCGAGTGTCTGGAGAACCGCACTCGCGCAAAGGGTTCCGGTCTCAACTTCCTCTTCCTCAACATTGCCATGGTGGTCAACACGTACGGCATCTCGGTCGGCATTGAAAAAATTGGCTGGAAACTCTATCTCGTCTACATTGTATGGATCTGCGTCGAGATCCTCGTCATCTTCTTCTTCTTCGTCGAGACGGCTGGCAAGACGCTGGAAGAGCTCAAGGAAATCTTCGAGGCTCCCAACCCCAGGAAAGCCAGTCTGCGCAAGACAACAGTCGAGATTGACTCGCGTGGTCAGGTCGTGAATGTTCACGAGTAGAGGCAATCATGTATGATGAGATGAGATATGTTATGAGTGAGTCGGGGAATGAATGCTGTTTTCGGTGGTGGTTTTATTAGAAAAACACACACCGTTTTTATAACATCATTGAATTAATCTTTAAGCCAATCGCGTCCATTTCACTTACCCTGACGTCCTCTGATTATACTTCGATCTCGATGAAATTTTGATTTGGATCTCGATGCCAACTTGATGGCGCGCATAATCTACAGGGCCGAGCTTTAGTCCTCTTTTCCTCTTTGGTCACGTATCGCATTGCTTTACCCCTCGTCTACTTGAACGCCCTTGAACGCCCCCAAACGAACAAGCCCCCTCGTATTCCATAATCATTCACAACCCGCAAACAATTAGAGGCACTTGTACAGTACAACCCACGCCAGCCATTTTTCATCCCACGTAAGCAGACCAACATCTTTACTGACTCAAAGAAAAAAACAACAACAACAATAACCAGCGAGACCAAAGTGGAAAATGCACAAACCGAGACACATGGAATATGGTAACCCCCTCCTCTCTCTCTCTCCCCGCCCCCTCCAATAAGAAAAGGAAAGAAAAGAGGAAGAGAAAGAGTGAGGCAAACAACCCTCCACCCACTCACCCATCCCTTCCTTCCAGATCAAAAAAAGTAAGGAGAAACAAAAAGAAAGTAGAAACAGGCTGCATTTGCCATACCGACCTCTTCGGGCATAGCTTCCTTTCCAACCTCCCCCCACCCACCCTCGTCGTTTCTTTCCTCGCTCTGGTGTGCTGACTCGCTTACACGAATTACATAATCCTATGCAATCCGACTTTGCCATGTCGTTTTTTTCCTTTTTTGCAGTGCATTCTGGATTTTTCTTTGGATGGGCTTTCTTGTCCTTATATGTGTGTACATATGTACTGTACTGCACTGCACTGCGTGCATGCGCGCGTATGTACAAGAAATAGCCATGAATATTGCATGTTGCATATGCATGCCATGTTATCGCGCTAGTTGCCTCGCGTTTACTCGTTTTCGCCCTTTTTCTTATTTTTTTTTCTCCAATTTCTTTTTTTACGGCGCTGCCTGGATTTCATTTTGCAAGGTGTTGCGGATGAAAATTTGCTTTTGGAGGGCGAATTTTCCTTTTTTTGGGTGGACTGTCACATGACGGTTTGGGCAAAGAGCGGTGGCGGTGGCGGTAGAACGGGGGGTGGGATGGAAGGGGTAATTGGAGCGGGAGAAGGAAGCGAGGGGACCTGATTTCGCGCAGTAGTAGTGTCTCTGTGTTGTGCCGTGAATGTGAGGTGTTCGCAGATGTTATCGGTCATGTGCTCATGATCTGCTTGAGGCTAATTTTGAGGCTGGGGTTGGGGTCAACAACGGCAAGGGTACATGGATGGGATAGGGAAGGTGTGTTGTGCGAGTATGAGTGGTATCCTAGTCTTTCAGCACACGTTTGGTAAGCCACTGCTATGACAGTCGGTCCGCTTCTTATCCGATTTCCATCTCGTCCACTGCCGCAGCGGCCCGCTCCTTTCTCATGGCCTCCTTCTTTGCTCTCCTCGCCGATGCTTTGGACATGCCTTTGCCAGAACCAAGTTTGCGGTACTCTTCCAAAGACATACCTCGTCGCTCAGCAGCGGCAATCTGAGCCTGTAATGTCTTGTCTTCGGAGATGTCTTTCATCTTCGCACCATTTCTCTCTTTACGGGCCTGCATCCTCGCAAGATTCTGACGGGTCCGCTTATCTAAGACGAAGTTAGTCGACAACAGATGTCCAAAGAAAAGAAAGAAAAAAAGCCGGCATTATGCAAGGCAGTCCAAGGTGAAACAACGTACTCATTTTCTTGCCCGTAGGTTGGGCATCTACCATCATGCCAGAGTCACCACTTGGCTGCTGATCGGTAACTGAAAAATAATGTTAGCTGATGTTTCAGCTCACCGGCTCGCCTGCGTCAAAAAGCAATTTCAACGTGCAGGGAGATGGACTGAGTGCATGAACCGACTGTATTCCCGGCACGTGACTTACCGGTCTGAGCATTGGCGGTTGAGGGCGAGAAAGCATCGCCTAGGACATCGACTAGCTCGTCGGCCAAAGCACCCATTTTACGTCGGTCCTTTTGCTTCTTCTTCCTGGACTTCTGCGCGGGTACCTGGCCGTTGGTTTGTCTCGGTGAAAGGCTCCGCTGGCTGCGTTGTGATTGGTCGCTGTCGCTGTCATCTGAAAATTGTTCTTCGCCCAGCCGGAATCCTGTGTTGGCCGCCATTGTCGGTGTCGCCGTGCTTGGGCCTGGCGCCGGAAAGGCAGGCGGTATGTTGAATCAATCGAGGACGGATAGAATAAAGTAGCAAAGACAGATGCAGAAGGTGGACCTCCCAAGGTAGGAAGCAAAGGATCGGCACAAGTTTTCTCCGGCGCATGTGATTCGATCGTCAGCCTGTATTATCGAGGTACCAAATGCTGTGTCGCGTTTACGCGCTCTATCATCTAGCTCGTTTTCCGCCTTTTGAAGTAATGTAGAATGCTATGCACAAAAGCCGCCCCTAGAATAGAAGGTAGAAATAAGAAAATGCATACAAAGGAACGACGGCTGAAAAGGTTGCCCCGCTGCCTTGGGTAAGGAGCGAGTAAACAGGGTCGAAGAAAGTAAATCAAAGGAAATTCGTCAATCATGAATGCATGTCCAAGCACCCGGTTTGATGGCCGACCTGGCCAGTCCTTGTTGCGCCCCAACTCCAATCCCAAAGCCTTTCTTGATCCCAACTCCAGTCCAAGTCAATATCGAAGCCTAAATGTTACTCGTCTCCATCGTCATCGTCGACGAAGAAGCCCCAGAAGAGGACTTCCTCGTTTTCGCAGCCCTGCAGGCGGCCTCCGTAGATATCTGCGCACATTTCAATGGGCACCTCGAGCTTAATGCAGCCATTTCCGAGAAAGGTAAAGAGCAACCACGAGTCGTATGGGGGGAGAGCACCGTTGTCGTCGGGTTTTCTGCTGAGGATTCCGCGATTTTGGAGAGAGGGCCCGGTAGGAAGGCGGAATGTATGGTATGGTAGCGTCTCCTCGGAGTCGGCGACGAAAAACGAGTCGTTGAGGGCGAGCTCGATGGAAACTCTGGGTGACTGCGCCTGGTCTTGCAAGGGCATGTCGGCGTGCAGGCTAGCGGAGTTGTTGTGAAAGCGCAGGGTACCGAAGCGCAGATAGGCGGGTTGACCCAGAAGGTCAAAGAGTTCGGTGGAGTAGAGGCGAAAGTAGCCGTTGTACAAGGAGCCTAGGTGGTTGTTGTTTTCGTCGTCGTCATTGCTGTTGGCGTCGGTGGCACCGTTGAGGGAGAGGTTCTGCAGTTGGTCTTCGACACGCTTTCCCTCCAATTCGGCGGCATTGAGCGACCGGCGGATGTACGTGGGGGTGTACTTGTTGCTGAGGTCGGAGATGGCCAGCCGACAGGCCTCGCGGCGAATGCATTCGTTCGAGGCATCTTTGAGGTGTAGTGTGTCGCTGGCGACGTTATTATCCTCGAGAGAGCGGAGCAGGCCTGCCTCGAAGGTCTGGACGAGCTCCTCGAACTCGCGCATGACCCGGGCCAGAGGAGACGAATCGGCGGCGGCAGGAGACTTGGGGTCGCGCGACACTCCGCTGCTCTTGAGTATGGCCATTGGAAAGGAGTGTGGAAGCCCTGGGCGAGTACACGGCGCAGTCGCAGGGTGACGGGTGGTGGAGGAGGAGAGGCGGCAGCGGCAGCGGCAGCGGCAGCGGCAGCGGCAGCGATAGCGATAGCGACAGCAGCAACAACGACAACGATAATAGCAACAGCAGCAGTAACAGCGGCAGCAGCAGCGAGCAGCGGTTGGTGCGAGGCAGTGGAGGGACGAGAGCGGTGGTGTGAGGGGGGAAGGGGGGGTTGTGTGGGTATGCAGCGGTCGCTCGGCTGGTGCAGGTCCGGCTGGCACTGGTGAGCAGGAGATGGGGTGGAGAGTCGGAGGATGGTCGTGAAGAGAGAAGAGTAAATCGGCCGTTAGTCGTGACAGGCAAGTCGCAAAACAACAACAACAGAAGAGCAGAGTCCGGCGGCTTGGACGTGCATCAGGGGACAAAGGGCGTCGGGCCTTGAGCGAGGCAGCACGAGATTTTGACGCGGGTCGCATGCGCCAAGAAGCTGGGATAGAGTTGCTTCCTCTTCCAGCCCGCCGGCCTGCGCTACTGCATCCCCGGCCAATGAGAAATATGGCGACAGGTCGACGGGCGACGGGCGACGAGCGACGCGCTGCGAGGGCGCTTTGCTGGCCGCGACGCGGCTTGGCCGGGCTGGGAGACAGACACAGATAGAAAAACACTGGGGCTGCAGCGGCAAAACGTCGCATGCTCGTCCGGCCGGGCGCTAACTGTTGCTTCTCGCGACCGTCGAGCGGTGCGGTGCAGACAGGCGACGAGACGAGACCCAGGCGTGCAGGCATGCAGGCATGCAGGCGTCGCTCGTTCTCTTGGTGGAGCCTGCGAACCGCCGTGCCGGTACCCAATCAGCGCGCGCGACTAACCGGCCCGTATAGAATTGGCTGGGGCGGGCCGATGAGACGAGACACGCACTGCACGCACTGCACATTAGCCAGTCCTCAGCGGCTGACACGGCGACCCAGGCCTGCCGACGACGGCAGCACACGACGGTCGAGAGGAATTACAGTTACTGTACTCTACTGTACCGTACAGTTACAGCCAGCTACAGTCGCCGACCCCACGCGCCCGCCGTCCTGGCCGTTCTGGCCGTCGTGGTTGCCGTTGCCGCCTCTCGCCCCTGCCTGTCCGTCATTCGCTCCTGCCGCCCATGATCGACACTGCTCCTACGCACCTTCCTCCCAGTCCGCAACCCCCCCATCGCCACTGCCTCGTCCTGTCCGCTCTTTCAGTCAGCAGCGGATATTATGTATGCTGACCGCGCTGCCACGCTGCCATGCCACCACGCTGCCACTATACCCTCGCCCTCACCCTCGCTCTCATCTCACCCCGTGACCCCTGGACCCGATATCCGTAAGCACTCCCCGCTGCCAGCCTGGTGAACCGCTGCTCCTAACCAGCCCACCATCGAGGCATCCCAATGTCTCGGGTTTCCGGCAGTACGTCGGCATTCGTACCTGCCTCCATCCATGCATCCTCCCTGTCCTATATTCCACACCCCACCTATGGCCTCGCGTGCAGACCTCAGCAGCCTGTTTGCTCCATCCGCCTCGACGCTGAATCAACCATTACGTCACTTGCTGACGCCGCTTCAGCTCCTCCTGTACAGCGGAGAAAATGCCTTCGCCTCTTACCCCACGCGCCTCGTGAACCCGCCCAACTGCACATTAGCATTATTACTTACATACGAACCCGGCCCAAGTCCCACGCCACGTATTCAATCGGGCGTCCGATGCTGACGCTCCCTGCCGATTCTACATATGCATGTGCTTCGGTTAGCTACTTACCTACATATGCTGTCTGAGTTCCTTGGCCGTTGCTTCCTCGGCCGTTACTACCCACGGCCTCGAGGCCAGCGGCGTTATCTGCCATTGCCGGGGGATTTTATACCCGGGCAGCGAGGAAACACGTGACGAAATATACATCCCTGCTATATTCATCATGCTTGATGTTAAAAGTGAGAACTCGTCCGTACAGTACAGTACACTAGCTGCTGCCGTGCAGTCGTCGCCGAATGTGGGCGGGGCACGCCTCTCATGGTCAATATTAACTAGGCCTAGACAACTGGTAGCCTACCCATTTTATGAAGAGGCATGTACAGCTGACTGAAGAGTGTATGGTGTACACCAAGTCCCTTCTTTATATCAGACTCGAGAAGCTTGGTTTTACCGACGAGTGCACCGCACTCGTACAACCGTACATACATTATGTCACATATCGAGAAGAAAACAACCCGCTACGCCCTCATTTTACTTCAACAACTCGTTCTGCTCAAACATGTCTCAGACAATGTCCACATTCTTTTACACAATTGCTGCATAGTACTTCAACCTGCTTGCTCCCTGTACACCAACTGCAGATGATGATGACGACGACGATTTAGTAGCAGCAGGCACCATGTACGTTTTATAATCCAACACATCGGTCATCCAGTTTTCGGCATCGATACTGGCCATGGCGTGATTGAGGAGCGCTAGCTGGTCACTGTGACAAATAAATCAATCATTGACATGATCAATGCTTCTTTCATATCTGGCTGGCCTCATCTTTCCAAGAAGCTCCAGAAAGAACAAGACAAAAAAGAAAAGAAACACACACTGACAGTCGACATGTTGCGCTTGGAATTACCTTTTGGAAAACCGCTGGACGAGCTCCAGATCCCGCTCATGCTGGCCGGATATAGTATAGAACCAATATCCCTCGGCCTTTCTCCACCACCGGTTCGGCAGGTATGCTTCACTGATGACAATCGTTAGTAAATGGAAGAAGAAAAAAGGCCTTGACATAAAAGCCTTGCAATCGTTACTCACAGCATGTAGTACTCGTCGCGTTGATACGGAAACTCCAGACTCGGCGGCCCATGCTTGGCTAAGAAGTCGTCCGTTTCAGTCGCAGCCTCTTCCTCCGTCATGTCCACATGCACGCGCTTGTTGCCCCTGTTCTTGGAGTGTCGCCGTATCGCGCGCACGGTGCTGTCAAGGTGTAGCGCGAGAATAGCGGCGTGCCACAGGGAATTCTCAACTGCTTTGCGCGCTATGCGAGCGTGCCGTGCTACTAGCTCCCGATTCCACTCTGGCGATTGTCCCCGCGCTATAATCGGTATCGGAGTACCATTGTCGAGATGATCCTGCCAGTGCGAAAAGTCGAGCACAAGCCCCAGATTGTTCCATGTAAGAATGCATGTCAAACAAGTACACAGCTGGTGCGGGTCTGGCGACTCGATATGCTGGTAAGGTCGGTTGTGTATGCTGAGTTGCTTTTGGCGGCTGGGGTCGACGAGAAGGGCTTGCACAGAAGGGTCGACGTCGCTGAGTAGCTTGGGCGTGGGCAGGCATTGAGCGAGGATCTTGTAGCGACGTGCAACAATGGCATCGCCAATGACACGAGCATTGGCCTCGACAAGCCCGTAGAATCGCCGGTTAACAAAGCCAAAATTGAAAACATCGCGCGGGCGAAGGTATTTGAGACATTCTAACAGCAATTCCGTGGGCAATTTGGAGAGATTGACAATTGCATCGCGTTTCTGCTGTCGCGTGGCGTGCTTGCGCTTCATGCGCTCCGTCTTCTTGTTCCTTAGTGTGAGGACTGCAGTCTTGTCCTCAAGTGGCTCGTCATCATCGCTGACAAAGTGTCGTGGCATTTTCTAGGACCGGGTGTCGTCTGTGTAGTTGTGACGGCATAGGTTGTAGCTGGGTTGTGGGGATAGATGCGCCAGCCAATCGGAGTCGACTAGGGTCCGGATTGCCTCATGCTCCCATTACAAAGCAATTGGGAGCAGTTTCGTCACTCACCTTAGTAAGAAGGTGCTCATTATAAGAAACATGAGTTTTCGAAATGTTCGTAGAGCACCGTCACCACTACGATTTTGCCGATTAGTTTACGGTTTCGCCACAAAGCACGCATCTCCGCGAGCATCCAGCCATGGCCCAAATTTTGCGAAGACCTGATTGGTCACTTTTCCAGCATGTCGGCCAAAGTCAAAAATGGCGTCATATTTCATTTCTAAGCAACGGCAATAGCAGAAAGCCATACATAGCTTCCACCATCAGGCCTCCATCTCTTCGCAAATCATCCAGCACTCACACACCCAACATGACGACAGCAAGCTTTTCCCACATTGACACAAGCTCCTACACAGGCAAGCCCTGGGCCAAGGTAGACGGGCCAGGTACAAGTTTCAGCCACCAATGGCATGAGCGCTCCGTCCATAATCTTCGTGGCCACGAGCACGAGTTCAACACCGACAACTCTGGCTTCGCAGTCTACCAATACCCTGCCAAGGAGAAGCTCTTCACCGACGATGCTGCTGTCCGAAATGAATACTACAGCGAAGTCGAAGCTCTATTGAAAAACAAGCTTCCTGGCGTCAAGAAAGTCGTCATATTCGACCATACCATTCGGAGGCGAGACAAGAACTCACCTCGCCAGCCTGTACAGCAGGTCCATGTCGACCAGACGCCTGGAGCAGCAGAAGCGCGCGTCCGCCGTCACCTGCCACAGGAAGAAGCCGAGCAACTCCTCAAGGGCCGCTACCAAATCATCAACGTCTGGCGGCCGATCCAGCACCCCGCATCCGATCATCCACTTGCCGTCATTGACTGGAGGACCACCTCTCCTTCCGATTTCATCGCCACAGATCTCCTGTACCCCAAGCGTGCCGATTCAATGGATATCGATGACCGCGGCAAGGAAAAACTGCCGGATCCAAACAGCTACACTTCTACCCAGGGGTACGAGGTCAAAGGCGAGACCATGTCCGTAGCCCCGAACGAGAACCACAAGTTCTACTACCAAAAGGACATGACGCCTGATGAGGTGATGCTGCTCAAGTGTTTTGATAGCTTTGGCGAGGGTATGCCATTGGGAAAGAAGGGACTTGCAGTACGAACACCACACACTGCTTTTGCTGACCCCAACACGCCTGCGGATGCACCAGGAAGACAGAGCATCGAGGTCAGGTGTCTGGTCTTTTATGAATAACGCTGTGGAGTGGAGATTTTTGCGAGAAGAACTTGCATATACACGGTCGTAATCTCAACGATAACATGGCATATAGTACATAAATTAGAATAATGACAGCTTATTCCCGGAACTGAGAATTGGTGCGATTTGCAATTGAAGAGCTTCATTTCGTTGAATTCTATCGCCACGGTGATACCAAAAGCCTATCACGTGAAAACCCCCACTAGCTCAGCATATACCCTCTCTCCCCGGGCTTGGCATATCATCCGAAAAGGGAAAAAACCCACACTCGCAAACTTTCGCATAGCTAGCCATGTTCCTGCTCTTTACCCATGCGTCCCCAACATGCAGCTAAAGCTGCAACTAGCGTCACTCGTCTAGTTGCATGTCATGTGTCATTGTGTCATTAGAGCGCGGGTTCTTGGCATGTAACTAGCTTGGCGGTGCCTTGCGTTAGGGGCATGCCCCCGTCTGCATGCTATGGAATACTATGGCTGCACCAGAATGCCATGTTTACGACGTCATAGGACTTTTTTTCACATGTCAAAAGGCTACTTCAAAACTTGGGACTAACGAGCATTGTGCCTTTGATTGGATAGCGTCTGTGGTTCTCTTGTGCAAGTTTTTTTTTGAACAGTGATTAGCATCATATAGCTGTTCATGCACAAAAGTAGGTACTCTATAATGATCGGGTTCTTTTTTGGGACTAGAAGCTGAGAAGATGGCTCACATGTCACACTTTACTACCGCCTGTGATTGTAGTCTCGAAACGAACTTCAGTCGATGATAGCTCAAACGAGTCGTTTTCTTCGGGTTTCCAAAAATGCCTATCTCCTCTAAGTGCGCGGACACTAGTGAGTCATGTTAGCTGATGCTGTCCTGCGTATATTAGACGTGGATCACTTACACCCAAGGTTGACTCCGAGAGTCAGTGGTCACTGTTAAAACCACGTTAGCACAATGTAAACACAGCGAGCAATAAGTAGCACTCACAACTCCAGTACTCCTTGTCGTCGTAGTCGGGAGGAAGGAAACGTCCGCCAGAGATTGCGCCAAGGAACCAGGTCGCTGTATTGATAGCGGCATAGGTTGTTATGCCGGCAATGAGTCCGTAGGCAAGCGAGAAGGAGAATGGCATGAAAATGAGCGTTACAAAGGCGGGAATCGAGTCACCAGGCTACATAGGTAAGTGATTAGGGGTTTACAGGTGAAATAGCAAGAGGTATTTGACGCACATATTTCCAGTTGATACCTGTAACTCCGCGCATCATCATGCATCCGACAATGACTAGAGTGCCACCAGTAGCCCACGGAGGGATCGAAGCGAAAATGGGGCTGAAGAAGAGAGAGACTACGAAGCAAAAGGCTGTCGTGATTGCAGTTAGGCCAGTACGGCCACCCGCCGCGATACCAGTCTGGATATGTTAGCAGTGGCCTAGACGGCTAATGTCAATAGAGCAGTCACTTACACCAGACTCGACAAAGGTAGTGACGGGAGACAATCCCAGGAGAGAACCGATTGCAACGCAGAAAGCATCAGTAGTATACGCCAGGGTGCTGCGCGAGAAGTCACCCGTGTCGGGATCCACAACGCCTGTGAAGCGAGCCATGGAGTACAGACTGCCAGTCGCGTTCAAGATGTCGACGTAAAGCATAGTGAAGACTGCAAGAGCGAAATGCCAGCCCTCACTTGACAAGTCCCAGTCTTGTATAACCAATGTTTTCCTAATGGAGGGAACCTCGACCACGTTTTTGAAAAAATCGAAGCGGCTGTCTCCTTCTGCTGTCCGGGAAAAGAAGGTCAATGATGTGTCGCGGGGCCACGAGCATATTGATACCACCAAGATACCGATCATCATGGCGCCAGGAACTCTATGTGTGATCAAGATGGCAGTGAGTACGCCTCCTACAAGAAAGCCTAGCCACATAGTGGGACTAGTCGCCCTGTCCGAGAGGCAGACGCCTGCCACTGGGTCAAAAAACTTGTTAGGGCAGCCGCCCAGCTGTAGAGGTGTCTCCGGTCCTCCTGTGATTGCGCCGAGACCTTGAGTATATGAAAGACCAAGCAGACTGAGGAAGAGACCAATTCCACCACCGCAAGCCATTTTGATGGAAGCAGGAATGATACGATTGAGCCATTGGCGGATACCGAGCAGGGAGAGAGCAGTGAAGATAATACCCTCGACAAAGACCGATGTCATCGCTACACGGTAGGTGATAGGACCGGTGCCATGGTAACCAACCATTTGGTATGCAAGATAAGCATTTAGACCCATGGCTGGTGCCAGTGCGACGGGAAGGTTAGATACGATACCCATGAGAAAAGAGCTGAAGGCTGCGATGGCAGCAGTAGCAGTGATGAGATCGCGTTCAGCCTCGACCACACAGATGGCATAAGCATCATTTTTGTGGCATACTGGATCGATCGGATCATTGCAGACACATGTCACCCCGGAGTCTGCGAGAATAGAAGCCTGGTGAATTGGAAGTGTCAGTAAGCGGCGCTCATTACCACCCGAAATACTCACATTGACGTCGATAATGTAGGCCATGGTAAGAAATGTTATCAAGCCAGCCTTGATCTCGGTGGTGAATCGAGCATTCTTGATTGCATTGGGCTGGGACAGTCAGTACCGTGAAGCATATTTGCGAATAAGAAGCTGACATACATGACCTGAGCCGTCGAGACGGAAGAATCTGCCCACGAAGGAACGGGAAACCCAATCGTTGAGGGCAGCCGCCTTTCGTGCCGTGAAGCCCATCTTCGCAATGGGGTCAGCAGAGTCAACGCGGCGGAGCAATGCAGACTGTCAAGACTGGTAGAGACCAAGATACCACCAATGCGAGTCTCGGTCAGATATAGCCCCCCGCTCTATCACCCTACCAGATGAAACTGGGCGGACGGCGCGACATGTCGAGTGCAGGGATTAAGAGGCCGTACCCGTGTTCGTGTCATGCATGCGACGATGTCAATTGTGGCGACAGGGAGAGTTCACACTGCACTGTAATAGGTATGGTTCAGAATAGGAGAGAGCCTGTTATCGATTCGGGAGTTGCTCCAGTCAACATACTACTGAAAAGCCCATGGCTATAGTGTGTATGAGATGGCCAGACTTTGCTCGCTTGTAGACAGCTTTCTTCGGGGAGATTGGGCCGCGATGCGTCATTCGCGGACACTCAAGCTCGGACTTGACGCCTGGATTAAGGGCAGCCGTTGGACCGCCCGCACCTAGACGTGACTATCTTTCCCTGTCAGCGAAGTAGGGCCGCTGGTACGGATATGAAAGACACAAAAAGCCGTGTGGTGGAACAGTGACATGATAAAACACTGAGCGTTATGCGTATCATCATTGTCACCTTGTCGGGCATACTATTTCCAAGTCATACCGAGAGATAAGAGGCAGGCTCAACAGAAGACTCATAGGTGGACAGTGCTGGCGAAGCTTTGAGCTTGAGATAGCCAACTTCTTCGCCTCAGGTTTGATGCTGGGATCGCATCAACGTAAGGGCCAAAAGCTGTGCCCGAACCCGTGCAAGACTTGGGTCAAGACCTAAAGACAGGGTCACCCGAGAAGCTTCACCGATTGGCAGAAGGCTTGAAGGATGGCTTAGCACCGTGCCAAGTCCCCGCCCAGACGCCAACCTTGGATTCCAATGGTCTTGGCACAATTTAGGAGAAACAACCGTAGCGGGAACGAGATCCTGTGGGGGGAGCAGCTGTGTTCGATTTTCTGGGGGGGCCCCGTGGAGCTCCATAAATGTCCGTCACTATGTATATAACCATGGAGGGACTGGCGCACACATCGACTCTCAGAGCTGCTTCGTTCCATTTTCGAGGCCAAGATGCCCAAGGAAGCAGGCTGCCGATGGCTTTTCTCAAGCGGCATATAAAACAGGGTATCTTGCTCTATGACGCCGATGAAGCGCCGGTGCGGTAATTCGCCATCCATGACAGTTTTCGGGTGAACCGATATCCAGCTATTCAGCTTCCATGCGCGCTAAGTCGACTATTTAGCGAGCATGCAAGACACTTCTAATATCGAGGCCTGGCTAGGGGCATGGTCACAGGTCCTTGGGCGACTGCTTAGTCGCTTACATGTTTGCACCGAATGACATTCTCCCACCTGCAAAGCGATGTTTGAGCCTACACCCGACATGTTCCCAGGTTTTGATGTGCCTCCCCAGCATGCAGAGACGGTAGGAGCTCGTAAAGCACGAAAAGCTAGAGAAGAAGAAGAGGCGGCCCGAAAATCATCTTCAGCAAATTCACAGTCCTCCGCAAGCGTACGCAGCCTCACCACAACCAGCGCCATAAGTCAAAATGCATCAAGCTCCACGTCAAAAGAGAAGACCACGTTGGGTTCCTGGTTTAGCAGAAACAAAAAGAAGGGCGTCCAGGAGATCTCACCGTTACCACCAAATGCTCAGCAAACTGTCGACATACCCCCTCCAGTGACCGATACAGCCGAGTCAGAACTGGATGCAGAGCTCGAACAAGCCCCAGCACCTCCTACGGTACCCTTGGAGCCACTCCCAGATGCGGACAAGTATTTGTTTCCAACTCCTCCGCCACGGCCTGCTGAAAAATATCGTCAACATCTGCAGCCGCGATTGACTTCGCTGGCTCCGATGCCTTATCCCCCACCTACTAGTGAACTTCCCCCAACGCCTGTTTCCTCGTACAGTGGTCCTGGTGGCCTATCAGGTATGTGGTGGCTGGATTTTCTTCTGGATGTATCAATTGGACATATGCTTGGTCAAAATGCTGACACGGCGTGCAGACGCAAGACCACGAAGCAACTCCAGCCGACGCACTTCATATATTCAACCTAGTGTCGCAACATCGAAAGCCAGTGTCTTCTCGAGCGCCTCAGGCTACGAAACCGTCGCTTCTGAAATCATTCCGGAGACTGCTTCTTATGCAGGATCGAACCAGCTCCGCCAAGGTCCTGTTTTTGAAGCTATCGAGCGCGGGTCTCGGACTGGAAGTTCGAAAAGCAATCATCGCGACCATGGTGGCAAGACCGCCGTATCACCCTTTGCCCGAGCTTTGGCAAAAATTGAGAGTGCTGGTACTCGTATAGTGTCTGCACGCCTGAGTGAAGAATGGGAAGGACTCGACGACGACGAAAGCCTTCAAGAAATCATATTTGAAAAGCGCCTCTGGGCATTAACAGCCTACCAACGCCTAACACAGAACAAGTCTTTACAGTCGCCTGTGCATGAGCTGCTCATTAATGCGCGCCCTGGGGAACAAAGACGAGTGCTTCAAATACACGGCTCCATAGGTACGCTCCTGTTCTAAATACATTGTTGAATGACCAACACTGACACACATTCAGCTGATGGGTGGATACTTGCAAATCGGTATCCCGCCGCAACTGTGTATACTCTCTCTTCCACACAAACCTCACCCCCCACTGCCTACCCTGCTCCTATAAATCACCATTCACTCTATGTTCCATCTCTTACATCGCAATCGCCCTTCCCCGATAACTACTTCGATGCCATAATATCCCGGTCGGTAGCCACTGTTCTCAAGGATGATGAGTGGGCTCGCTTGTTCTTTGACTGCATGCGCGTACTCAAGCCAGGCGGCCAAATGGAGATACTTTCCGTCGATGCGCATATGAGTTGCGAAGGGCCCAAGCTGTCTTCCTGGGTCGAAGATAACCTATCATGCCGACTCGAGTCCCTTGGAATAAGCAAGCAGGCCTCCGACACTGTCCTCGATACAATGGAGATTGTAGGGCTAGAAAACATCCGCCGCGCACGCATAGCGCTTCCTGCGCACCCACCCAAGGCAATAGCCAAGGTCGCGCCACCTCCAGTACACATGAATGGCAGCATGCCCACACCACAAGAAATGCTAGATAACACCAAGATGATGGCGTTCCTCGGCCGCCACTTTTATCAAGCCTTGTACAGCAGGTTCATGCACGTGGAGCAAGGAGATCAGTGGTTCTGGTCACATAAGGAAATACGCGATGAGTGCGACCATTACAAGACCAAGATGATTCTTACAATAGCGTGTGCTCAGAAGCCGAGCCTGGAGTCCCATGAAGACGAATACTCGGATTAACGAGCCCCAATGTAGAGCTACGGTTATATGAATTCTGACGAGCTTCTGTTTGTTGAGGTTGGAATAGTCAAGAGAAGGACGGCGCGAGAACTCGGTTCCACATGTTTCCTAGGCGCTGTTTCCGACTCTATCACAGTCATAATTCATGCGCTATGGCCATGGTTTACTTGGGCGTTTGTTTGCAGCGAGTAAAGTAATGTGTTCCCGAAGCTAAGACGTTTATGTTTATGTTTTGAAAGGCACGGACGACTTTTTGCACAGATATATAGATTTATTACAACCTACATGTTTTCCTCCCCTGACGAGATGCAACCCAGGCTTTCACTGTATATTACTACCACTTTTGTCGCAAGACGGAAGGTGACGAGAAGAGCCCTATTACAGTCACCTAGCATAAATTCTTTCGCGCACGGTGCATGTGGGTGGGTATGTATTTGCCCGAACTAACTTTGTCCTAATGCTAAATTTTTATTATACTGCTATCAATCTTCAACAACTGTAGTAAAGAGGCGCAGGGACAAGTAGTACCCTGTCTCTCTTTAGAATATATTATTAAGGTATTAGTCTGTTCAGAGAAATGTATGTTTACTACAAGCGCTTTGCGCGAACAAAATTCTATCGGGTGACTGTTTTCCAATATGGTGATCCACATGACATTCTGGGCAATCATGTTGTCCGTGTATAACCGCACGCTAGTTCCTTAAACACCCCGAAAAAGTCCCAGGTTATGTAATTATACCGAAGCACGTCATTTGACAATTACTTAGTTCGGTTGATGGGTTGAGTCGGGTTGCTGACGCAATCAAGGCTGACACCGTTTTTGTCAAACAAAACGTAGCTCAATGAGGCTAGAGGGGCAGATTGAGCTGGGAAAACTGAGCATATGAATGATAGTAAGCGTGGAAGAGAAGACGTCTTTGCAATTTGGTTAGAGCAATCTTTGCATGGCATTAGTGCCCTGTGTCAGAGAGCAGCTGAGATATACATTTGGTGAGCTCGGGCACTAGGCCTGCACGAGTAGGCTTCAATTACAAAGGCAGAAATACTAAATGAATTTTAGAAGTTGTGTCTTGGTGTATAGCATTAAAGAGTCAAAGCAATGGTAGAGAGTAGAATTAGCAGCATCGAAGAAACGCTATAGAAGGGAGAACAGACTACGATTCCAACCTGCTGAGCACAAGTCATAAAGCAATGTGAGAGAAGGATGTCAGGGTATTGTCTTTTGTTGTTATGCCAGAGGGAGCTCGTTCTTACTTAAAAATGATATAGCCTGTGCGCCCACTGTAAAGTTGGCTGCGCTCCAACGAAACAGTCATACAACAACAAAAGCGACTAGAAACTTTTCCAAGAAGCATTTTGCTGCTCAAATTGTTTTGTGCAAGCTTTCTCTTATACTCTCTAGCTAACAGTGATAATGCTGCGATAGAAAGGCAGTGTTTCGGTTGAAATTCGGCGCATGGATCAAGCGATTCCTCACTGAAATCGGTCTTCTTCGTATAAAAGTAGCACCTAGCGCCCGCTAGTCTAATTACACACTTGTTGAATTTGATTCATTGATAGACTTGGCGCTCTGCCTACCTCTGTAAGCTGATCCACTTTTGTGCCCAATGAATCTAGAGATAAAGCGGAAGGCTATATGTGAACCTATTTAACATAAGAAGCTGTACAAAGATTTAAGCTGAATCTCGTCTAATGCGCTTGATACGTGTTGCTCCGTTCCTGATTTCTTGTTTATCAGCAAGTTCTTTTCTTTAGCGCTTAAACCAAGACCACCAAGCGTAAGCTATAGGGATGTAGTTCCACAAAGATTTCGGACCGTCTATGCATTACTTGTACACCTAACATGGAGTTTACTAGTAAAGTCTGTTATCATTATACAGCTCGGCTAAGATTCTAAAACAGAGGCGTCTTACTAGTTGTGTAATCATGTGTCTGAACAGTTAGATAGCTCGAATCCATTTAAGACTAATCATCTTCCGATTTATAAATTTCATCCACGATAAGTACAACATCCTTCTTATCAGCCACTTCTTCTCCTCAGGTAGTTTACTATTCATAACTTGTGTATATTGACAATACTCGATTTTCCGATAATCATAATGCGTACAAACGTAGTTCTCGTCCTCACCACTCTTCTGAGCATGACTGAAGCTTTGCGCCGAGGATGCCGTCACAACCCCAGCAATTGGGGCGAAGGATGGTACAACACAGTCATCGGAGACACGGCTTCCATTCTTGCCGCTGATTTCTGCACGACCGCCGACATCATCAAGCAATGGAACAACGTTAATGAACAGGTCCCGGCTTTTGTAAGCCTCAAAGTTCCCTGCCGTGACCGCCGCCGCGATTGCCGAAGGAACGATGTGAATGACTGAGGTAATGGCGCATACACGGTTCAGTCAGGAGACACATTGAACGCCATTGCTTCGGACTTCTGTACCACAGCCGACAACTTGTCCAATATGAATAGGAATACGATCCAGAATCCAGACTTCATAGTTCCCGGCCAGTATATCGAAGTTCCATGCTCCTTCAATAACTGATTGCGTTTGTAAGTACCCTAAACTATCTTATGGTTAGTAGAATGGAGTTGGTGTCTAATTTTCTATGGCACAGAACTACGACAGATGCAAAGCTCCCGCAGTTGGGTTCTCGATGGAGCCTTAGGTGAATTGCCTATCAGCATTAGGCGGAGAGGAGTAGAGAAGCACATTCTTCTCGTCTGTATTCAGAGATAATACTCCCTGTGACCAGATTTACAGTCTTTTACTCATCAATCACAATGTAAACGATTTATATGAATAGTGAATTATACCTTAAAGCACCGTGAAACATCTGGGCAGTCGCTCGGATAAGCTGCGCCTGTTTAGACGTCTTTCTTGCGAACTCCAGCTTGATCGGATTCTTTACTTGTTGCAAAAGTATACCCTCTATTCCCTAGGGTGAGTGACTAGCTGCTGCGGCTAATGTTCATGTGCTGATAGGGTATGTTATTAAACTCAGAAAATGATATTTCTGCAATAGGTAGCTGTACGCTCTATAGACTCACAGCGTAGTACGTCCTGCATACGTGCAATAGGCTTGATAAAAGTTTTTTTCTATTCCTCATACACAGATTGAAATCAAAGAGCGCCATCCAAGCTGGGCATGGTAGAACAGAAGCCAACTTTTACGCAGGGCGTGTTTAAGGGTGAACGAATCGATACCTTGCATCGAAATCCTCAGAATTCTGCGTTTCTTCCATGCATATATTAGCTCACTAAACCAAATCGGGCTCCCTGATAATCTTGCATATTTCTTCCTTCCCTGCAGAGAACGAGTATAAAGTAGCTTTACTAGAATCGCGCACTCTGCAACATCCACAAAACCAACCTAGCCAAGCCTTCCTAAGCAGATCCTGACGTCTCCCGCACTGTCAAACACGACAGATATTGTGCTTCGCGCCAGTGACAGTATGTGTGAGCTTCTTGGTCCATCCATCTTCTCTTCCGCCAAGATTGAGATGAAGTGAAAAGAAGAAAGCTCCTAGCACTGCCCCGCACCATGGTTCCCCCGACCGTTCCATCGCCTTTCCCAAACGAAAAAAAGCAGATTATCGTACCGCGGCAAAATCACCGACCGGATCATTTATTTCCTTTTTCGCACTCAACACTTCACTTTGTTTTTCTAATGATTGTGCATTGCTTCTTCTCTCGCTTATCAGGTTGCAATCGTCGGGTCACACGTCATGCATCGCTTTGGACTGTGTCGTAAAGGGTGGCCTGACACTTTGCCAAGGTCGTTGGTTTAAAGTTAGGGCAGGGTATGTAAGCGAGCAGACGAATCAGCATTCCGGATTCACGGGAAGGGCGGAAGGACCGGAAGGATTCGGTCTAGGTTTGGTGGCTTAGGCTTTGTATGCACGGAGAACGGAGAACGTAGGAAACGGGAAGGTCGTAGCGTACGGAACGCATAATTAAAGAGGTTGAAGCAATAGATTCTTAGGCTAGAGTTGTGTCTCGAGCATGAAACGAGAAGGCAGGTAGGACGAGGGAAGTAGGGCAGCTATGTAAATTTGAGCACAGGAGCACAGAAGCACAGTATACGTTCATTGCCGTAAACAATCAATTGGCAATGTTGAAAAACGGGGGTATATAAACATTTTTACATTGTCTCTCATCGAGAAAGACAATCATTACACGTAAGATATCTATGATATCTACAATCATTGAGGTATTACATGAACGAAAGCAAGCTCAATGTATTGAGCTGAAGGGTATCGAAGCGGTATTCGCTAGACAATATGCGTCGGACACACACATGCTTAGAAGATGCGGTGGTAGAGACGCTTCCACGCAGGCCAACTGGCGATCTCGGCACGCTCCCTGTTGATAAGGTCCCAGTCGAGCTCACGGCGACCAGTGTCGACATCCATCTGAGCGGTGCGGAGCCATCCCTCGCGCTTCCAGAAGTAGCCAGCAATCCAGAAGGCGGCAACAACGAAGATGGCAAGGTAAGCCTGGAAAAAGTCTTCAGCAGTTCCGACCTTCTTGCCGAGAGGAGAGACAGCAGTGTAGAACTAAGGCCAGCGTTAGATTAGATTTGTTGAGGGGACTTTGGGGTTTTCTTACCTGAGCCATCAAGACCAAGATAATGATACCAATACCAATCCAGGAGCCGATAACACCACCAGCGGCCTTGAATGGAATCTCATCGAGAGTGTGGCCGTGGTAAGCCCAGGCCTTGCGGAAGCGAATGTGAGCCAAGCAGATGGAGCCCCAGGTGAAGAGAGCGGCAAGACCAGAAAGGGCGACGAACCAGTTGAAGATGGTCTCACCAGTAGAAGCCAAGTTCATGTAGGCGAGAGGACCCCACATAAGGATGAAGAGGACAGACCAGAGAGGACGTCCAGCGCGGTCAACGTAGGTGAAGAACTTGGGAGCATAACCCTGCTCGGCAAGGGCAGTAACGGTACGGGAGCCACCGTAAACACCAGATACACCAATGGAGACGACGGAGACGAGAATGACAACGTTCATGAAGCTGTCGAAACCAACGAGTCCGGCATTCTTACCAGCAATAACGAAGGGCGAGGTGTTGGCATCGGACGAGGAACCCATCAGGCGGTCGTCCGTGTGCTCGACGAGAAGACCAACAAAGAAGAGGCCGAGAACGTAGAAGAGGGTGATTCGCCAAAAGACCTGGCGAATAGCACCAGGGAGAGACTTGAGGGGGTTCTTGGTCTCAGCAGCAGCCAAACCAACCAACTCGGTACCGGAGAAGGAGAAAGCGGCAGTGACAAAAACACTGCAGAAGCCCTTGAAGCCATTGGCAAACGCTCCAGGGTTGTACCAAGTACGAGCACCCCAGTATTCACTGTACATGCCGTTCGAGGGGCCGCCACCGAGGACGAGGACGAAGGCAATAATCATGAAGACAACCGTGGCGCCGAGCTTGATGCATGATGACCAAAATTCTTCTTCGGCGTATCCCAGCGTGCCCCATACGTTGATGAGAAAGATGAAGACCCAGAATACGGTGATGAAGACTGCGACATTAACTCCTTTAGCGCCGTCCCAATATTGCACAGTGAGACCAGCGACAAGCAATTCGAGGGGTAGGACGATGGCCCATTGGAAGACGTAGTTCCAACCCATGGCAAAACCCCAGGAAGGATCAATGAAGCGAGCAGAGTAGGTATAGAAACCACCAGAGACCGGGTACATGACAGCGAGTTCACCAAGAGCATAGACTAGAGTGACTTTAGTTCAAGTTTGCATAGAACCCGACGAGGCACACTTACCGACGTTGAAGATCATGACTCCCATGATGACAAAGTCAATGAGGAGAGTAGCAGGACCCTATAACGAAATTGTGAGTGCCAGTCCCAAAAGTAGGTCTGATGTTGTTTTACTTACACCTCTGTGCAGAGCACCACCTGAACCGACGAAGAAACCAGCACCAATGGAACCACCAATGGCGATCATATGAAGATGGCGAGTCTTCATGGACTTGTCGAGCTCAATAATGGGGCCGGTATTGGGGCGACGCTGGAAAGACTTGAGATTCAGGCCATTACGGGTCATGAAATCCTCTTGCTCGCGCCATTCGACCGGCTCCTCCCTCGACGTCTCGACGGTAGGCTGAGGCACAGGGGCCTTCTCGTCGGCGTGCTTTTCGTGATCCATGATGGGCGAGTTCAAGCAACCCTACTTGGAGAAGGCGAATTGGGCTAATGAAGGACGAGATGAGGGTTCGAGCAGACCCTGGGAGCGATGCTCTTTAATGCAAGTGCTGGATCAGTGGGAGGGGGAGGGAAGCAGTAGACATTTATCCTGTCCTTGTTGGCGAAGGGCTCTCGGAACAAACGCCCAGGATCCTCGTCTGGCGCGCATGCAGAAACAGTGCACGAGCCGACAGCTTGGCTCCCCTCCATGACGGACCCAGGCTGATAGACTGGCGCGGCGTGTGGTTGGCTACGGGCACACGAGCAGGAGAAGCGTTCGGCGTAGCGGACAGGGCTAGCAGGGAGGGTGAGTTGGCACCCCGCGGCGGCTCTTGGGCATAGCTTGGGCTAGCTTAGGACCTCCCCACAAGAGCAAAGCGGCCGGCGGCGTCTAGGCTCCTGGGCGCCATTTGATCAGCCGCGGCCACTGCGGCGGAGATTGGACCCAAAGCGGACTGATAACGAGACCGAGTGAATGCGTCTAGCAGTCTTCTAGCAGGCTTTCTAGAACGCTGATTGCATGGCTGGGCTGCCGGGTCCAGTCGTGGTTGGCTGCGCTTTGTGTCGGATTGGACGCCGCATTCCTTGCCAGCTGCCTGTCCAGGGTGGGCTGTGAGAGGCGCAACGGGAGCGTCTTGTGTGCAGGGTGCGGTTACCGGGAGGGCGATGATGGGTGCTCGTATAAGCCACCGTGTTGGATGTCTGGAGAAGCGTCTCACGTGTCTCCACTACCATGTGCACCTGCCCAATGCGGCCTAGCGCCACGAACACCCACACTCTCTCCGCCCTCGGTTAGTCCGACGTGCCCATAGCTTTCCAACCATCATCCATCCTGTGTGTCAACGCCTGTGTCGGTGGCGTAGCGAAGCGCCTACGACAATTCCCTCTCGGATATCAGGCCAAGACGGCCAACAGCTGCATTCACCCATTGCCCTATCTGCGTTGTTGCGGCGCGGGCAACACAGGCACAGCACCGAGTGCAATGTTACATTGCCTGTCCACAATCTTACCGAGACTCACCCCTTTTGCTCGTTTCAGCTGCCTTCAGCACTAGCCCCCCTTCTGCTCCATGGCCGCTGCCGCCACCACCACCACCAGCCCGGTTGCCGACACCGTTATCAGCGCGCATGGGGAATGACGCGAGCCCAATCTCTGCTTAAAGAGGCGCGACATCGCTCCTCGAGGGCAAATGAGTCGTCCCACCGTGTCCTGATTTTACCATTTCTGATGATACCTGTCCGGCCAATCGCTTCAGTCCATTCGCTCCCTTCTCCAACTGTCCTAGCTTAGGCTTACCACCACATAGACCTGCATGTCTTGGTGTCTTGGTGTCTTGGTGTCTTGGTGTCTTGGTGTCTTGGTGTCTTGGACTCTTCGAATCCCATCTGGGTCCGTCTGCCCGCCGTCAGCTTGGACACCTTCAGAATCCCGGCCACCTGGCGACGCTGTATGTAGACGCGTAGCAGCACCCTGGGACCCCACTACTCCGTTATCGCAGTGTATCCAATTCGAATTGCAAACGCTCGCTTGTCGTTGTCTAGCGCTGCTCCACTGATAACCAGCTGTCTGAGCTTCACAACTTTGGGGTGCCTCGATCCACGTCTAAGACCCACCGTGTCCACTTTTCTCCATTGTCAACCAACCTCATCTATCGCCGCACCCTCTTGCGCCAGCGGCGCTGCGCACTCAGTATTCGTCAGTGGACGTCGCCGACACAGACTGTCGGATCAGGTCCAGCTCTAGCATCCTTAGCATGGTCAGGTTTTGGCTTCACGAACACGACGGTTCCTACGCTAGGCCCATCTACTCATATTCTGGCCCTAGCACAAACCACCGTAGAATCGCCGGTTGCACCGAATGCGTGGTTCTAAATCCTCACTCTACCGAAAGTAGCGCCTTGACATGGTCCACCAAAATGCCGTACGAACCTGTCTGTTATCGCAGATCGACAGGGTAATCAACGGCATGTTTTGCGCAATCTATCTGCTGACACAAGATGAATGATTGGCTCCAACGGCCGCGATTCGACGTCACCACCTTCGCCAAGCCGCCTTTGCCAAGCCGCCTTTGCCAAGACCCAGCACGAATACGCCCGTAATTCTCTTCCATGCCGGACGCTACATATCTTTTGCCACAACCCGCCACTTTGTCCGCGAGATGCGTCGCCTTGCTCATAGGTGTGTAGGTGGCTTTCTATGGTGGACGCCACTGTGTACGTAAGGGTTCATTCTAGCTCCACGCTAGCTGCTATCCCCGCACGTCAATGCACAATGCAGAAAAACATTCAGGTCCATGCGATCATCCATCAGCACCCACTCGAAGCAACGTTCTAGAAAAATATCCGCTGCAGTTCACTAGGTTCTTCCTTGACATGGTCTCACTTCCTTCTCTTTTTTTCTCCAAAAAGTTCCGAGTGAGGCCGTGCATATTGCAGCCGAACCTAAAGTAGGACGTGCCACGGACTATTATACATAGGAATTCGACTAGCCATGCAGCAACAGCGGCGGGGCGGCATCTACAAAGCTTGATTAGCTAGATGAGCCTTTTTAAAGAAAACCCCGCTCTTGTTTCCCCGCTTTGTTCGTCGCTCTATCGCCAAACAGATCTCTGATTAACTGCTCTTTAATTTTCCAGCTAGCGATATCCTGGCCACACCGCTCTCGCGTCTCTTTCCCCTTCGCGAGTCGCTCTGGTAACTTTATTTTTTGCAGTTTCGGCAAGAACAAGAGCTGGGAGAACTCTGGTTTCATCAATTTTCGTATCTGCGTCATATCAACCGTTCCCCCTTTTCTCTCGGTTGTTTCTATGACAGTATCGTGGACTGACAGTTTTCTCTCACACAGAAGTGAGCCGGTATTGTCGGTGATAGAGCTTCATCAAAGATTGAAAACAGGAAGGCTAGGGTAAAAGTAATGGTTTGCAAGAGACGTAGGCATAGCTCTCAAGCGGCAAGAAACAAGTTTCTTAGTGACTGGTCAAATCCGTTTGGGCTGTAATAAGAAGGAATAATGATCGATGGTTCATTGCCTTTATATCCAGCTTTTGAGGGATACGTCGCGGCCTGTAGCGGGGATACGAACCGCACGCCACTCATATGTTGACACAAGAGCAGGTGTATCAATCGAAGACGGTCGCGGTCGAATCGACGCCATTTCACCGTTCGTCCTCACATAGCAGACACCTTGATTTTAGCACAGCTGGCAGTGCGTTCTTGAGATTTCTATCCCACGAAAATTCTCTCAAGCACAAGTCTTTTACTTGTATTACTACCTGAATTACAGAAAATCCTCAACATCGTGATATGGGCATCCGCCTCAAATCAAAGAATGACACAAGGCCTTGTCTACAATTTATCTGTCTCTGAAATAAAGCTGTGGGCCGACTTAGCAAAGTGTTTTCTCAATGCATCAACCTTGTCTCAGGCCTATACTTGAAACCTCGATCAAATCCAATCGCCGAGGATTCCTATCGCTTTAAACATGAGGAGCGACCGCGACCACTTCACCATCCATCTTCGCCACGCTCTCCTTTTCATCTATTATTTCTCTGGCTCTTTGCCTTCTGTTATGATTGCTTACATTGCCGTGTTCTACATAGTTAGAAAAGTACTCATAGACCCAAAGATTAGGACAGAAGTGCGATTGCCCAACCATTGAAGCTCGCTGGATAGAGGCAAAGTGCGAACAGGGCAACGCAAGCGCACAATCTCACTTTATGAGGTACTCTTTACAGCTCAGCACTTCCGCTACACCCCTGAGAAGCCATTACAGGGGCACATTTTCAACCGAAATGGAACATATAAGTACAAAGCATTTGACATTACCGTTTTTATTCATTGCACTTGAACTCTCTGCGGGGCCTCAAGAACACGCTGAGCCACTCATGTAACCTGTCAAACACAAATTCATATCTATTGCCGGATTGCGCATCCTTGCAGCTGAGCCGAGCGCGTGAGCGCAAACCCTTTTGTCACATGCAAGATATTGAGAAGTTTCCACATACCGCGCCACATTCCTACGGTACGCTTGGCGCCCAGGGCGAACACTTTAGAATCATTTACGCTCAGGCACTTTTAAGCGTGTACTAGCGTAGACGAGCTGCAGCCTTGTGTGGTGCCAATACAGTCTTTCACATTTCCGGTCTGGAGGACGAAGGAGCTCATTTCCAGTAAGAGGTAACCTGTCCTAGTTCGTCGATTCCATAAATTTGAGTGTGAAACGAGCACAAGCGTGCGAGATAACAAAACATCCTTCCATATTTAGCTAATGACCGTGAATGCAACAGATCTAGGCAATTATTTATCTACTTGAAAACTAAACCGTAGACGATAGTATCGCCATGTTGCTCGACTGTTTCTCGTGTTAACCCACGTACGAGAACGATACCTAGGTAATCTCTCTCCCGTAAGTGGGGCCACCGTATAATCCACCAATCGCTACACGCTTACAGCATCCTGAGAACTGCGGTACTACTACGGCTGTTTGGCTCGCAATTTGCCCCCATCTGTTGTGGTCACTGTGTATCGTTGTACCCAGGAACAAGGGGTTTCATCAAGATTCGCACAAACATCCTTTTCACTACGCATTGATGTGGAAACACATAGCAATAACAGAGAAGTGCTCAGGGCGTAACCAGCATACCTTATCAGGAGAGCTATTTTGTGCGACTGTTTTATCCCTAATCCACCGTTTCTCCCGAGACGCGATGGATCTCCAGATCCCATAAGAGCAGGATTCAGCCTATGTGAAAGCGCAACCGAGCCTCTTATGACGTCCAATCAACACGCCTAGCTCTTCACAATATAATGGTCAATTCAGTTCACACTAAATTTCCAAGTATATCGTGCGATCTCTTGTACCGCCATCGTCTTGGCCAGGCGTGTGACACGTGAACACTTATCAAGTACCTGCACTGACTGACAACCTTCCTGCCAAATCTGCCAAGCACGGCCTAGGCCAATGACGTTCAGCTGGGCTTGATGTTTTACTTTCACGGTGATGAACTGCATATGATATATATCCGTCTTGATAGAGTCATGTAAAACTGCTCTCTGGCTCGCAAAGAAGCGTCTCCATCAGTTCCTCTCGTATTCCAAAGATCCCTGATCACCACTGCGTTGTTTGCAGTAGCTTT